>JAGFPH010010140.1:6199-42146 GCA_018207615.1 Philaenus spumarius
ATGAAATACAACAATTGTATCCGCTCTGAGATAACAATTAAAATCCATTACATTACTTCTTCCACATTAAAACTTCCAAATTCAAATTCAAACTGAATCAACTCATTAATTTGCTTTATATTCATAACTTATTTATGAAATACAACAATTGTATCCGCACTGAGATAACAATTTACATCAATTACTTTACTCATTATGCACTCATTTACCACTTCAACTTTACTTTACATTACATTACTTCACTTTACTTTGCAAGAATTTACTTTACTTTACAAGAATTTACTTTACTTTACATAACTTTACTTTACCTTCTTTCTTCGACTCTTGATCAGTTATTATACAAATTTACAACATATGTTATCAAAAATAGTCATTATTAAAAATATCTTAAATCTAACATTTCACTCATACCACTCACTCAATCATGTATGACTTGCCAACTTTTTAATGTAACCCCCTCAAAAACTCGGTTACCCTATTTTAAAAATATTAAATCATTCAAATGAAACATTTTATTACAAAATTTTCTTCTCTTTCTTGAATGTATAAGATGATGGAGGATGTGAGATTGCATGTTGTCGTAAGATCAACATTACAATACGGATAAGAAAGACGTGTGTTTTGGGATTATACAACCCTTCTCCTGTCAATGGATCAGGAGAGGGAAAGATAAGGATAAGGAATGTGCGAACATTCTAGGAAATGGATTAATTTATAGGCTTCAAGCAGAATTTGAAGTCCGTGAAGATGAATTTGATGAGGAAACGCTTCAAATGTTAAATGTAACATCCTAATGTCACAAACAACACGCAAAGAGAAAAGACGGATATGAGGAAATGGAAACATTTTTAAACACTGATTGTGTAGGAGCGGAAAATGATATTGACAATTTGGATACTTCTTCTATGCAGCTTGTAAACGTGTTACTGTCACAAACACATGAAAAAGACTTGAGAGGACGGAGAGAGAGAGAAGAGATATCGAAGACTAAACGAGGTTGATCAATATTGGCAGACGTACACAACAAAGAAGAGACACTCTGTACCCCTAAAAACACCTACACTATTGATCAACCTCTCAATAAGAAGGTTTTCACGGTTTACCCACAACCTATGAAATTTAAACAAGATTGACCAATAACAGTCGACCTGTACCATCGATCAACCTTTCAATAAGAAGGTTTTCACGGTTTACCCACAACCTATGAAATTTAAGCAAAACAAACTATAAACTAAGAACAACTTTATGTATGTACACTACTAAACCTAACAATCATATGGATTGTGCACATGATGCGACACGTCATCTGGTCAACATCGAAATTCAGAAGGTTTTTTAAGGACCCAACAACCTGAAATCACTAGTGTACACCTTGTTAGGATGCACACCAGCTACTTGACCGTTTTTTAGGGACGTCTTACCCTTAAATCACCAGATGTGACTCAATGTTGCTATCTCTAATGACCTACAACAATGACGTATTAAGCCACACCTGGCTACACCCATATTTCAGTATTCTTAACAAATCAAGTTATCATAACTATCATTTCACAATATTCATTTATCATAATCATATAGAGTACTTATCTCATAATGTATTAACCTACTAACATTGCCATTAATTAAAGTCTAACACCTAATAATGAATTACGTCGGCGTAGAAGTTTGGTTTGCAATGTAGTACTTCCGTAATTCTATCACATTTTATCTTTCAAAACTTATTTATTATTAGTTGAGTTTCATTCACTATACTCTACTTTTGACTACCCTTCTGGCATCCTTCTATTTTGTTCTCTTCTAGTAACTGGCAGGACACTTATGCTGTTTACGGGGATGACTTGTTTTCGGAAGTGTGCCAGTTGACATCTATGCCTACTCAGTTCAACATAGACCCAACACACCCCCTCCAACTCATCAACCCCCTCAAGCATTGCCTATCATCCTTTGGTGTTTTGCCTTTTTATCGGTTAAATGGAACCCTTTCATCTCAAATTCATTATTATTATTATTAAATCTTTAAAAGTTTACATTTATTTTAACTTCAAACTAACTTGCAAATTATAAAATATCAATTATATTTTCAAAATATTTAGTCTATATAAAGAACTAACTAATCCTCTTTAAATTGTTAAACTTGTTCCATTTCTTTTAAATTTCTTAATATCTGTATTATAAGGCAATCTTAACTTATTTAGGCCTAGCCTATCTCTCAAATTTTCATTAACTCATCTTGAAATTAACTAACCAATAACTATTTGAATTAAAAAACTTTCTTTAATTAATTTTCTTCCTTAAATAACATTTTCCTAACCTTTTATAACTGTATTTGTCTTTAAATACCAACTTTAGATAGAGTCTTTGTCGATTGTATTTGTCATCATCTTAACTAATATTTCTTCAAATATCCATTTCATTTCAGCAATCTTTTGTCTAACTTTAAATTAATCCTAACTCCTCAATTAACACATGACGATTCACCTCTTAAAAATTCATAAAAACATAATCATAGGAGATTTTCCTATGCGACGATCATTCTTCAAAAAACACTTAGATAATACCTTCAACTTTCTTATTTCGACGACGACGATATGCACTTTGGCAACATAAAACCTTCAACTCCACAAAAAACAACATTTCTTCCACTTAATAAACATAAACTTCCTCCAACTGACGAACATAATAATAACTTCATAAACATAACCTCCAATTAATCTTTCTTTAGACCTATATTGCTTCCATTTAACTTCCATCGATTACATGACGTGACATAAGACTCTTTTTCAGTTCAACTGTCTCTTAAGACTCACAATTATCCTTTTTCGGATGAAAACATTTTATTTTATTGTATAAAAATCTTTACTTTCTTTCAACTCGTTATTTAACTTAAAAACTCATTAACCTTCCTTAAAAAATTATTTCCATTTCTTTAATCAAATTTTCCTAATTTAAAATTGCCTTAATTACGCTTTATTATTATTCAAAACAAATTATTTATTTAAATTCAAATTATTACTTTATAGAATCAAACTTTCTTATTATTTCATTATTTATTATCAAAAAATCAAACAATTTATCATTAACTATTTGTCTAAACTTTACATTGCACCACCTCCGTGCGTAGTCTAGTTATTACGCAATCTCCTTTAAGTTAACCCTTCGGTATATTTACATGACACATCCTTGATTATATTCTTTCTTTCTCCTCCTACTCGGCAACTGCAATACGTGTAGGGCTAACCTACGTCTACTTCTATTAGGAACTTTTTTGCCTACGGTTAGTTTTCTATAGCCTAACCTATACTCCCACTTTGATCTTTGGTGTTCATAATTTTCCTTCGTATTTTCAAAGAGTTTTACTACATAGCTCTCCATAATATCTTCACTGTTGTACAAACTAAGCAATGCTTCTAACTTTACTTTAAAATTGATTCTAGGCCTATTAATATTTTTAAACTCACTATACCTAACCTTTATATTTTCACACCCTATTTTGTCAATATTTCTTTCTAACACAACCTCCATTTCTTTATTAAATTCAACATTACACAAATCATCTACGCAGACTGTAACACTTTGGTCACCCTCAAATTCAAAAATATTCTCAACTACCTTATTATTATTTATTTCTTCCCTAACCTCCATTAACACATTATTATTACTAGGCCTATCATCTAATTCTACTTCCTTTGAAACACTATCAACTGTATTATTAATATCTAAAACCTCTAATGGCTCATCAAATTTCGCTACTTCTTCCTTTATTCCATGTTTAAGTTCCAGTATACCTTTATCAAGCGTTTTTTCTAATTTGTCGAATCCACTATTAAATGTTAATTTTAATTCATCAAACTTTTTATTTCTGTCGTCAAGCTTTTTGTTTAATTGTTTCATAAGATCATATAACTCCATCAAAATAATTTTTGAATCCTCACTACAACCTACAATATTAATTTTTGTTGCATTCTCCATATTTGTTTTTGTTTGAGTCTTCTAAGACTATATTTTATTAATTGAACGATTTAATATTAAATTTCCAGAATCGTTTAGTTCTGCCATCGTTTATTATTATTTATTATTAATTAGCTTTAATCACTTTTAAAACTTTCTCAAAATTTTTTCAAATATAGCCAACTACCATGATTCCATCAAAGTCCTCCTTCCCAGTGTTTTCGTTTATGGTAAAGAAGTTCGGGCGCCATTTTGTAACGTGCTGCCACTGTGCAAGCCGTTTACAAACAATTTATTAATAGAAATCAAAAAAAAATGAAAAATAAAAATTTAATTTTGACAAAAATATTTCTAAGTTATTTTTTAAATAAAAAAAATACCTTTTCTGTGTAACAATTATTTATTATTTCCTCTCTTCAATCCATTTACTTATTTATTTAATTAAACTATCATTTCAAGATATTACAACACCTTAATCCCAATGAAAACAAACAAACATAACCCCAAAATTGAAGTTAGGTTATGTTTTGATCATATCTGTTTTTCAACAGTTGATCATTGAAATATCTGTTACACATAAAACTGTCTCATCTATGACTACAGTTCTCTGGTTAAAAATGGACTCGTCCAGAAGCACAGCCGCCATGTTGATCACATGGTAGCTTTGGCTCCAAACCGCTTCTTTCACCAAAGACTGCCGCCATTTTGATTCACTTTCAAGGAAAAAACTAAAACTGAATTTATAATTAAAACAAGGTTCGTTACCATAAAGTACTTCTGGAAAGGATAAAAACTCAAATTAAGAAGTCATAGTAGTTGGCTTTAGTACTTTAACTCACCATTTTTATTCTATCAAAAACCACACAGAAACAAGTTAAACTAGATTGGCAAATCATTTTTTAAATCAGAACCAAATACGCATTCATACACACATAATTAATTATTCTATTCCAAAACTAAAATTAATAACAAAAGATTCGATTGCAGACTTTAATTTAAATGATTTTTTACTTACGAGATCTCCTTTTATAGTGCACTTTTAAGAATTTTAATATTACAAAATGAATTTATGAAAAGAAAACTTACAACACAATTTAATTCAATTTAAAATAGAAAACCCCATAACTCTTTTATTCGTCGCACTCTATCCACGTTGATTTTAGTTCACTGAGACATTCGTTGCACAATCTTTATGTGTAAAGATGCATAAAGGACGCCACGCCATTATTCAGACTTCCAAAGTTGTTACTTTTGAGGCAAATTACGAACAAATTTCACATTGTATTTATCGTACGATGTTCAGCACTGTCTTTACTCTTCTTTAAACATATTTAAACGGTAGTTGTACTTTAACTACCGCAAATAAGCACTTGTTAAAACATTTCGCAGGACTAACTGCAAACAGATCTGCTCTGTACTAGATCACTGATGCAAGTGAGAACAAAGGTTCCTTCTTCTTCGCGTTCTTTCTTAAGATCACGTCATGTCACGTGATACAAACCAGGGGACTGTAAATATGCCTCCCTACATCGACTTATGATTGTTGCCAACATCTCAGACAAAAATTCTGTCTCTGTCATAGATGAATCACACAGGCTTCCAACATTATATATCAAGTTTAGTTCTTACGATGTCTGAAATAGTCTTTCAATATTTATTCATCACTGTCTAAAAACTTAGTGGACCATAGCTTCAAACTCTCCAATACCTTTTAAATGTTTTTCATATTTTGACACATCATGAAACATAATTTATATATTTAAACAAGACTGAAATTAAATATGAAGTTAATATTATGTAAGATTTATTCTGAATTATTAATTAATGTCTGCATTTCCCTTTGAATTTCTATGTTCATTAATATTATGAAATAACTAAATCTTTTAAATTAGGCTAATGTCCAAAATTTACCTTATGACCCTTTTTACGTTATACTACTATTTTAATGTTTAAAAACCCTGAAACTCACATGTATTACAGGTTATGAGTCTGTTTCCGCAAAAGGGTAGTAGTTGCCTACCTGCTGGCACCGTCAACTGGAGTGCCTCTTACTCTACATTGACTCTGATTTATTTTTTGGCAAACGTTAGAATTTTAAGAAGACACTTTTAAGAAACCTCCTCTTCTTTACTTTCGATATTGCTATGTAAATATGCTTGTGATAGTTTTATGTTTTATAATATTATTTTATTGCTTTTTAGTTATTGTACAGTAACATTCTAAAATTAATTTGTAATTATTTTTATTTTACTCTTAGTATATGTTCACTGTTATATTGATTCTGATTTTTTAGTTTCTTTGTTTTTTGCATACGTTTGAAATCATTACTGTAGTTACATATGTTATTGTGATAGTGCTAATTCAAATAAAATGTCAATAACGATTTTTAAGTAGTCAAATTTATGATTTTGTAACCTACTGACCTTAAAACTGTTTAGAGTTGTCACAATTGTACTATGTTTGGACTCATTTTGCGAGGAATAATAATTAGAGTTCAGTAATTAAAGCAAAAATTAAGTAAAGTTAACAGTTGTTAGAAAAATGTGATTTTGTAGCACAAGGGCTAGTTGGTGATTCATAGGGGAACCATTAAGCAGGTAGGCCGTGTGAGTGTGTCTACACGTGTGGGAGCGAGGGTCGATTTTATGGTTCAGAGCGCAAGGCTGTTTGGACAAACTATAGAATATTGATATTCATAAGGCGGAATTTTTTAGTTTGGTCTTAATCCATTTAGTTTTCTCAATTTTTATTTGAGCTTTTATTTTTTAGTCAAATATAATATTACTAAACATAATCATAATTTCAGCTGAAAACATTAAGTTAGTAAAAACTTAAAATATTTACCACATAATGTTAACTTGCTAATGAGTAATTTCGGTTTGTCAAACAAACTATGTAAGCTTTGCCCCTCTA
Organism: Philaenus spumarius; assembly: GCA_018207615.1. Classification (NCBI taxonomy): domain Eukaryota; kingdom Metazoa; phylum Arthropoda; class Insecta; order Hemiptera; family Aphrophoridae; genus Philaenus; species Philaenus spumarius. Next base: position 13,061 of record JAGFPH010010140.1, read on the forward strand.
TGAACACATTCCTTTTTATTATTGTTATTATAACAATTAGAAGAGTGTAAAGGAATACTAATACATTGAAGTAGTAACATACTACTGAACTACTGAGTAACATAATACTATTGAAATAGTAATACAATGCACAGAGCCGCCAAGAGCCAGGCCAGGACCCAAGTCTAGAGGTCTACGAGCCCCCTCACCATGATTGGGGGGGGGGAGTTCAAACCCCCCTCCCTAAAATGTTCAAAAACTAAACATCTGAAAATCAGATGTTATTTAACGTTATTTAAGATAGTGAGTTATTTGTTTGATAAAAATATGAGTTTTATTTTTTCAATCTGTTGACTACAACTAAAATATTTAGGCTTACTCTGACTGAATTGTTATATTGTTTTTGTTTAGTTCACACTTTGATTACAGAGTAATGGGCCAGGCAACTTGGTAGTTTTTGTTTGTTTTTAATTCAGATGTAAAATCTGGAAATAAAAATTTACTCATCCAAATATTTGCATACCTTTTCAGTATATTTTTATTCAATTGGTAAAAAATCAACATTTGTAAAACACATTCCTTTGTTCCAATGTCATAAGTGTGCGGAGTAGGCATTGCAGTCTCGTTAGGTTTCAATACTTTTTCTTTATCTGTATCAACAGTGTGCATTTCCTTTTCACCTTCATTAATATTTACATTTAAGAAAGGACTTTCAACTACAAATTTTTCGTCAGGATTCGTGAGATTCAGGAATGACAGGATTAGAAAGAAGTGTACTAGGTGTAGTATTAGTCGTTTTGACCTAAAAGGTATAAAATGTTTGTTGTCCTTTTCGTGATTCCGCGTCTCTTTTGTTTGTTTTGTTTTCTTTTTTTTTGACCCCGATTTGTGCAAATAATTCATGATTTTCCAACGTTGACTGTCACTGTGTTTTGTATGAAGAAAATTTTAAATAAACTTGATCACTTTGGATCCAACTAACACGGAATAAAACGTAACGTAACGTTAATCGAGAAACAAACAAAACAATAAGAACAAGCACAAAATAACACAAAACGTTAATTGAGAAATGAACAAAACAATAAGAACAAGCACAAAATAACACAAAACGTTAATTGAGAAACGAACAAAACAATAAAAACAAGCACAAAATAACACAAAAACAAGCATAGTTCAAATGCAAACCACAAGCGCACAGTGCACTGACAGCTGATTGACTGAAAGGAAGAAAGGGGTAAAAGAAGTTACCAACAAAAGTGTTCCCGCATCAAAAAGACGGGTAGTGAGGGGGATGGGATGGCATGTGCGTGACTCATACCTCTCACCGCACTTCGCAATGTGGCAAAGTTCTAATACTACGCACATAGCGTTTCAGCCGGAGTTTTGACTTTGTAAATTATGTACGGCTAAATATAAATAATATATGAGAGCCCGGGCCCAATACCTGATTCGGACCAACATTATTAAACAATTCATTGTTGTTTAATTTTCTACAATTCTAAAAAAAATCTTTGAGCCCGGGCCCCCCCTGAGCTCCGGGCCCCTAGCTTTATACTTGACTGACATGGTCTCTCGGCGGCCCTGATACTCAAAATCTATGTTTAAGAGCTAATTAATATTATAAAACATGGCATTAAATTTTAATAGAATTTCCAACACTAAGCGGTTGGAAGCGGAAATAATTTTGGAGTGTAATGTGATTAAACTAACAGTTTCTAAGGTAAAGTATGGCACTTTGCTAATTAAATAGATCTGTTGATTGGTCTGCTGTACTATCGATTCCTATAAATCTAAATGGATAGTAATAATTTAACTTTGTTTTATCAATTGAGAATGTTTTTTTTTTTTAATAGATGGCCGAACTTTTAATTACACAGGGTTGTGTTGTTAATGCTTGTGATAAGAAAGATCGCAGACCACTTCATTATGCTGCTCATCAAGGTCATGAAGATCTGGTTCGCCTCTTGCTCAACCACGGAGCTGACGCAAATGTGAGAGATAAAGGAGTAAGTAAATTCAATTTATTTTTTGGAGAAAAAATAAGAATAACAGTTTTTAAACATTGCAAAATGTATATCACATTTTAGTCAGTACATTTAAGATAAAGCTCAACTAAACTTTCAACAGTACATCTTTTCAAATAATTTACACATTCCAGTTATGCACACCTTTACATGCAGCAGCTTCTAATGGACATTCTTCTGTAGCAGAAATTCTTATTGAAGTAGGTGCTGATCCTGATGCTAGGAATTGTTATGGAAATTCACCGCTTCATATTGCTTGTATAAATGGACATGTGACTATGTGCCAAGAACTAACATACTTTGGTGCTCCTATCAGTACACCAAATTTCCGTGGTCAGGTGTGTATAATTCATTTTCATTTTTATAAAACAAATAGTCATTTACAAAAAAAAAACACCTCATATTGAAGTAAATATTTTCTGTATGCTTTGAATATATTTTACAAAGTGTATAATAAATACCTTATAGTGGTTTTATTACTAATGTAATCATACTAATAATAATTGTAAAAGAAAATGCAATAGTCATAATTTACAAAATTGTAGCATTTAGAATTGATGAAGAATGAAATTCTTGGACGTGCAATAAAAGGAAAATTGTTTGTATCAGTGTTGTTTACAAACAGCAATCACTAAGGATGATGTATTTCATATTCTGTTAATAGAACTCCAACAAGAATTGCATGGTTGCAATTATGATTTTATGATATTAAAGTTAAATTGCTGTCTGCACTATTCGTACAAAGTTTTTTGTAATTAATTGTGTTTTTTATGCTTGTGTATAAACATATTAGTTTTACTACAATGTTCAATCAATTATTTACCCAAGTTGAAAATAATATCCCAATCCATTAAATTTGTATACAATAGAGTCGTCCCGCTAATCCAAACTCCACTAATCTGAAAATCCGCCTATCCGAACAGAGTTCAGAAAAAATACCGATTTTTTTAAACTTAAAAAACAGGAGAAATTAAAAAGACGTTCGTGAAAAAACATACATTTATAGTTATACAAAATAGTTAAATAGAGTTTTCAAGTTAAATTCAAGTGTTTCTTTTAAAGTACACGAAGAATGACTTCATTTACTTGCCATGTTTCATGTTGACGTCAATTAGTTGACGTCAAGGACTACGAACATAAATAAAAAAAGCACAGTGACTCGGTAAAGTAACTCTACACTCACGGAACAAAGATTTACAATAAATTTGCAATAAGCGCACACAGTTTATCAAAGTCCCCAGAGTAAACACGTTCATCGTGCAGTACAGAGCGCCCATAAGCCATGTTATCCATACAACAGTCTCAGCGGATAATAGCCAAAAAAATTATTAACTCCTATGCAGTGCTCGGCCAGTTGACGCAACCCACATGACAATAAACGTGATGTTCTCTGTAATAGTAGTAGCATGTCTGTTCTCCCGTAAGACCTGTACTGCACGGTGAAAGTGGAATCGAGTGTAGATAAGACTAGACTAGTGCTCAATGCTGTGATTCATAAATATGTTTGAAACGCGGGAGGGAGAGGGGTAGGTAATGTCTCGGCGCTAGAGTCATCGAAGGAAGTGCATTTCCTTTCCAACTTTCACTGAACCTGTTCACAAGCCGATCAACGCTGGATAGAGTTGACATTAGCAGATGTCCCCGCACATTATTTACCCATTAACATTCCAGTACGTTGATATTATTTATGAAATCCGCCTATTCCGAATTCCCGCTAAACCGAACAGTGTTCGGTCCCAATTAGTTCGGATTCGCAGGACTCTACTGTATAAGCAAGCACGACAGTACAACCTTTGTTCTTTCTTTTGGGTCAATCCATTTCAAATGGTCCAGAAAAAAATAATTGTTGGTTTGACCTTGTGCGATGTGGTAAAATAACAAAATTCAAAACTTATAAAATAAGATCAAAGTTATTATAATTAGTTAAAGTTCAATACAAAATTATAAAAGCACAGTTGTGTAGACATACAAGACTAACAGCCATGGCTGCATAAAGTCATGTCTATATGATTTCTTATGTAAAGTGATTTATGATGTCACACAAGTCTTGTGCAACACATTTAATCTATTTTTGTTTTTAATTGGAAGGGTTTGTAGAAGATGTAAAGGTACTTACTTGTGATGAATTGCAGGTATCAAATAAAAATCGGACAAACATAACAGCTGATTACTTGAGTTTAATGTGACATATTAACTGTATTAAACCAAAACAAATACAACAGGAAAACACAAATAAATTTTAAAATAAAAAGTCTGTAAAAGGATAACAGACAATTTACAAATTTACAGAATCAATTTAGATACTTCCTATATTTTAAAAGTTCTTGCTAGCACTTTAAACTTTTTCTCAATATTTCCAAAGTCACTATAAAGTTCACCCATTCTTTATTTTTGACGACACTTACAAGGCCGCTGTAAATTAGTCTTTGTCAAAGTTTGGCAAATATAGACTAATTTATTATTAGATGATTAAATTTATTTAGGTTTTTTTTAAATAATGAATTAACTTACTGTATTTTATTAACAAGGTTTAATATTTAGTTAGTATAGGTCTTAAACATTATTTTAATTCAGTTTTTTTCAATTTTCAGTTTTTTTTTTAGAGATAACTATTATTCTTATTTATAACAACGTACTTTATTTATTTTCTAACTTATGCTACAAAGAGTACAAGAAGGAAAAACATAGATAGGTGTATAGGTCTTTTATTTTTAGGTCAGAATGTTCTGAACACAATGCATTTTATCTGAAGAGCCCAGGAAAATCCAGTGCTGATTAATTTAAAAATTTTAGATTCCTGCAAACATGAAAAACGTAGTGAGGCCTAAAACAAAAATCGCCGCCATTTTTAACAGAATACAATACAAATTTAAAAAAATAACTTTGAACTACTAAAACATAAAGGAATGCACTACCAAAATTAGTTTTTTTAGATGGTGTGGCAGCCAGTGCTGGACCACTTGAAATGGATTTACCCTTATCATGGGCCATTCAGTATTTTATCTTAATTAAATTCACTCGCTCACCTTTACAAAGCACTGAAGTACTATCTTTAAAAAAAAACTAATCAGATTATACAATAATATTTTTCAGACTCCACTCCATTTAGCAGCTGCTTCTACCCAAGGTAAGGATTGCCTTGAAGCCTTATTGAGTGAAGGTGCTGATTTCAATGCTCAAAGTGTAGATGGTCGTACTCCTTTACATATGACTGCAATTCACGGTCGTTTCACCAGATCAAAAACACTTATCGATCATGGTAATAATCCATTTAAATATTAAATAGTTTGGATTGGAATAGTGAAGAACAACTTCCATACTAACAATCAATCTCTTGAGTTCTAGGGATGTTGATGGTTGGAGTCTAGATCAACCATTGCTTTTTGTTAGTTTTGCCGATAGTTACTGAAGGGGTTCAAAAGTATTTATATAAATTATAGTACAAAATATGTTTCCAAATTTAAACTTTGTATAATGTAGTGAACATATTACATTTACTTGGAGATTTTGTGTATTTTTACAACATAAAGTGGAGTTCATTTAGTTTTTAAATGATATGGCAATTAAACGTCTGCTCATGTCAATACATAAATAACATACAAGAGTGTCAGTATTAATGTCAACCAAACTTTTCTCTTCTGATTTCTTTGTTAAGAGTACTAAAAGAACTAATTGCCTAAAAGAAAACTGTACTGTGTAGAGTTAACTTGTGTACCCAATACTTAAAATGATATTGAAGTGATAAATAGAAATTGAAAACTTATGTTTTTTTTAACTAGATAACCTTGTATGTAGTGCATAATGGCTGCTCCTGTTAAAAGTAGTTTGGTGTCCCTCATTATATTGAGTCAATAACTCATTTTTGCAAAATATCTAACATCACTCACTTTAAACAATAGGCCTATACAACTACAGTAGAACCTCGATAGCAAGACTCTCAAGGGGATTTGGGAAACAGTCTTGTTATCGAGGGGCTCTTCTAGTTGAGGTTCGTGCTATCAAGGTTATGTTGACTAAAAGTCGTACTATCAAGGTCACTGTTTTTTCTGATACCTCTATGTAGCAAGTGCATTTTAAATCAACCCTCACTAGCACGTTTTGTTTTAAAAAGTACATTTTATTATTATTATACAGTTAACAAAGTATGTCCTGTAATGTAACTGGTTAGTAAATAAAAACGCACATTTAAGATATGTACAGTACAGAAAAAACAATTTATTGTATATAGTGCTATACACGTAATTGAATAAACGAAAAATGAACATTAATAATTAGTGTAATATAATTAACTTTACATAAAATGTATGATATAAACATTTCGTGAAGTAGATGAAAATACAGCTATTGTTCAAACTAATGTGTGGGCTTCATTGTTCAGGTTATCCTAAAGGAATGTTATGTAATAAAAAATTAAATAATTTTTTGTTGTTTTGAGCTGCTTACATGGATGTAGTCCAAGGCACTATCAAGCTCATTGATTGATTTTATAACGCTTTCACTCACACTACATGTATCACATTTTTTCTCAAAAAAGCACTTCAAAACCTGATAGCGTTACGGGCGTCCTTTGATGTCAGAGATGGTCGATCATCTGGATCACCTTCGTCGCCCTCTTCCTCACCCACATCCATTTGATTCTCTTGAATTTTGACTGCTAGTATGGACTCAAGTACGACAATGTGAGATTCTGTTAGTTCATCACAAAATACAACTTCATCATCGAAGGTTACAAAGTCTTCAAACTCCATTCCCTGGACGTTGAGAGATCAGGTAACTTGTTCCCAATCTGTTGGGGCAATTACTAGTACGTCTTGTACTGGATAGTTTGTAACGCCAGATTCCTCAGTCATTTCCTCAGATGTTTTCGAACCACTGAACGTTGATTTTCAGTGGAGTATTTTCTTCGAAGTTATTAAGATAAAGTCAAACCAACTCTTTTCCGTAAAACATTTTGAAGTTTTTGATGATGCCTTGGACTAGTGGTTGTAATATCGACCAGTTATCGATAAAAATAAGAATTTTCCTCTTCTTCTTTTTCATTTCCTTGTTCAAATCGTTTAACCAATCTGCAATAGCATCCTCAATCATCAAGATCTTTTGTTAGAGATGTAATTGGCTGGAAAATGTGTAACATTTTAAAGCAACTTTGCTTTTTAGCTTTTCCGATAACTATAGGCTTCAATTTGTCCAAACCAATTTGTCAAATACTATTCACACATAGCAGCACGATGATTCGCTCTTTACTGTGTTTTCCTCCATGACAATAATCATCTTTAAACGATAAAGTTTTATCTGGTAGATATTTAAAGAAAAGTACAGTCTCATCTGTACATCCAGTCTCATTGTACACATCTTCTGGTTTATATCCTACCACTTGGTCTTTAATCTTGGCTTTCCACTCAGTGCACACAGAGTTATCAGCACTAACACTTTCACCACAAACCTTTTTAAATACGATTTCATTACTTTTTTTTTTAAATTGTGTAGCCTTCCATTACTAGCACAAAAATTTTCATGCTCCAAGTTTTTTTGCGAACTCCAATTCTTTTTCTTGTAGAATAGGGTCACTGATTGGCAAATTTTTATCACGACACTGTTTTAGCCATCAATTTAGCCTTTCTTCGCTCTTACACATGTTTTCATGTTTTATTGAGCCCACTGCTCTCTTCATACTTATACTTATTTTTCAAAATTGTATGCAATGTAGTGGTTGGAATGTTAAATTCCTTGGCAATGTTAGTTTTTCTTTTAGTCGGGTTTTCTTAGACACTTTTAATCACTTTTCGATTAAACACCACAGTCAATAGCGTAATTTTACGTTTTTCAGACATGTCGTTTTGTAATGTTTATTCAATGTTTAGGCGACTTTACCATGTAAGATTATATGAGTTTCCATTATGTAATGTGTTTGACACTTGTAAGATGATTTTAAGGTTAAGTTTTAAATTATGGGGGGTTTCATCAGATTTGACTGACAAATAAAATTTTGCTTGGCAAGTGGGCTGACTCCAAATGAGAGTAGGTTGAAATAACTACAGAGTTTAAGTCAAGATATTGTTTGCTATATTATTAAAACTTTCAAAATAATTTTTACAGTAAATAATTCAATGTGTACAAATTGTAAAACAATTAAAGGTAGAGATTTGAGTTGGCCATTCTCAATTAAAACATAGATTAACAGGAAAAACTCATAATATTAATTCGTTAATAGCTAGCAAAAAATATAGCAACTATTCTAAATGCTATCACCATTAATCTTATTTTTAATCTACTCGTCTCTAACATTGAGATCTAAATGAATACTTTAAAACATCTGTAATTTCGTTTATTATTAATATTGAAACCTATAAATCATATTGAATATTAATTGGATTGTAACACTTTTATTTAGATAAAAATTTAATTTACCGTGTAGTTTCTGAGCTAGATTATTGCAGAATCCACCCAATGGAACAGAACTGATTCTAATTGCTTTTGAGGTGTTTTAATAAATTGTTATTGAATATTCACTACACCAAATAATGAAAACACCCTACACGTCGTGTTTGCATATTACTTCATCCACAAAATAACACTTATAGTCTTATAATATAACACAAAACATGATTCATTTGATAATTCTACTATCCCTCAAGATCTGACTTACATTAATTTGATATTCAAGTTTTACATGAACCTACCTCTTTCACGGACCGACAAGGTAATAATTAATATATTATACTTAAATTAATTAATGGTTTAAAGCTATTTACATAATTTTTCATTTATTTATTCCTTTCACACTAAAACTGAACACTTCTAAGGACGATTTATTAATTAAAATTTCACTACACCCCACTGATTAATAATTATTGGTGGTCACTCTGATGATTCTGTAGATTGGCTGATTTCCACATGTGTACTTTTCTTTCTTAAAAAAGATGTTTTTCCATGTGATCCCCATGAAGGTTTTTTTAGACAGACCCTCGTTTTTTCTCCAAATCCCCCACCTTTTTATTTCACGCAATTTGAATCTTCTTTGATTGGACAATTTGGATTATTCAGATTGGCTTTCCAGTTTAACATATTTCTCAGTATTTATCGCGTGCCTGCATTCGTTGATTCACACAGAATAATGCATTTTGTTTTAAGTAATTCCAGTTGGTACATCTGTTGTAACTTCCTGTTGAAATAATGTCTGTCGTAGCTATTTGGCTTGTTCAAATTGAATCGATCTTTGTTGAGATTTATTTATTTAATGTTTTTATTTCATTTGTTAATTTATAATTGATGTTAGGGATTATTAGTTAGTCTAATATCTGGCGTTTCCAGATATTTTCCTGACAGTTTCAATGAATGTTGCAAACAAAATAATGCACAGCTAACAAACTAAACACGAATAAATAACACCGAACCGATTTGACAGCGGGTGTATGACTGACCTGTCCCAGTTGATGAGGATCTGAAAAGGGAGGAAACTGGGTTTTCATGTTTATACCTGAGCGTAAGAAATCGTTTTCTTCAAAACATCCGTTCCGTTGAGTCACTGACCGTGGGAACTATGCGCTGGGAAGGATGCTATAAAGGTTCAGTTGTGTGAAACAACTTACTACTGAAGATGAACTCTTGCTATAAAAGTTTGGTTTCGCAAAAAGACGAGCTGTAGAGGGTTAGAGCTGCGGTCTGTATTGGGACAAAAATCAGTGCTTTTGAGGTTTTTAAATGATAATAGTTGTGCTGCAGAGGTATCTTAACATTAAGTGTTATGGCAATCTCAGGGGGATTAGAAAAATGCACTTGTTATCGAGGAAGTAGTATTAGAGAGTTTCTAATATTCTTTTCTATTATTCTTTGCTTTTAAGAGTTTTGACCATTCAGAACTGTTGCACATTGGGAATGCTAACCACAACAGTCCTAAACAACCCCTGCTTCTGAAAAGCTGTGTAAACCTTCCTCTTCTGAGGCATATTAATGTTCATGAACCAACCAATTCAGTTCTTGATCAGCAAGTGTTTGTGGTGTTGGACGAAGTAGGAATTATCTTAACAGTAGTGTCCGTTTCTAGACTGATATTCCTTCAGATAGATAACATCAGACAAATTGACATATGGCCAAATACACTATAAAACAGCATGATTTTCTGATGCAACCCGAGATATTTGCAACTTGGATTTTGTCCACAAGAGGGGATTTTTCACTACCGTTTTACTGAGCTACTTTGTTTATTTATTATGACAGAAAATATTTGACGTAATGTGTATGTACCAAACTTGTACAAAGAACGTTCCAGTACCAAACAAGATTCATAACAGTTCAACTACAATTGATGGAATACTAGGTGTTTATCTGATACTTAAATCTGTTTTATAGAATTTACGTTTGGTTTTCTTCATAGATATTAGTTTTTGTTTAAAAGTTTTCTTTCCTGTCTACAACTATCCTTCCTAGCCCTTTGTATAGTTTGTAATAAAGTGTGTTAATTTGGTCTAAATTATTTTCAAAAAGTATTGATGGTCATTTCATTACTCGTTATTATATTAAAGGTTATTATAGTTAACTAGTTTTCAGTTTTTGACTTGGTTCCTAATTTTTTCACAATCTCAACTGAAGCAGGCAATGACTTTTCAAAACAGTAAAGATTTTCTGCTGTACAAGAAATTTACGGAATATATTATCAGAACCTATGTATGTAATTGTGTACATAGAAGGCAATAAGGCATTAAGTAATTAATGAACATATCTAGTTTTTAATACAATAAAGTTCCTTGAATTTGCATTTTTCTGTAAATTTTTAATGTGTTAATAAATATAGCATTCTTTGTCTGTGTTGGAGGGTAGTTTCTTTAAAATGCATTTCATACAACATTTTTTTACAGAGTAAAATTTCTTTTGTTATAACATGCAAAAAGGATTACAGTATCATTTTATTTGTTTTTAGGAGCTTTGGTTGACAGTGTAGATAAAACTGGTTGCACAGCATTACACATAGCTGCATTGTACGGGCATGAGTTGCTGAGTGGTACTTTATTAAATTATGGAGCTGACCCTTCCAGGCCGGGTTTTCAAGGTACAGTTAGATTCAACAGTTAAATTATTTTTTTAACATGATAGATCAGGAATGTCAAACTGTACTGTATTAGTTTAAGACATCTTGTTTTTTTTAGGGTACCAATTTAAAACTATGGTTTTCTATTCTTTAAATAAATGCTCTGTGGTTTTGTATTAACATTTGAAACATATTGACCAATCTTTGCTCTTTATTATTTTTAGTGAAGCATTGTTAAATAAATAAATAACAAACTAATACAACATAACAGCGCTCTTGTAAGCATCGCTGGAAACACTCATCAACAACTTGTTAATTCTATTTCCCTCGAAAACAAATTTTATCCAAATGAGATATATTCTAATTGGTTTCTCATACCCAAAGACAATACAGGAAGACAAAGTTTCATCGAAATCAATTGATCTGTTTCAATAAGTCGAGTACATAAATAATAAATATAATATGTACACCTGTACGATAGGTAGGATTTGAAATAAACTTTCTTGTTAATTCTGTAATTTTAATAATTAGTGTGTTACTTATATTTGAAATATTACTTTTTATGTCATTAATGTAAAATGTTAACCTAGTGTATTACAATTTTTTGTTTGTTTACTTATTTATTCAATACGCTCTGATTCACTAAAATATTATGGTAGATATTCAAAAAACTAACCTAAACAAGAAATATTTAGCTGTTTATAGAGATCCCGGCACGGATGCTGGCACTTGGACTATCGGCTACTAACCATTCTAAAAACATCAGTAATCCCGGAGGGTATTTAAACCACTTCCATGTTCCAATTGTATGCTCTTCAACTTATATCTGAGGTCTTTTTTAACAAATTATAATTACCTTGATATGTTAATAAAGCAAATTTTTAAATAATTAAGTTGTACAATTGAAACTCTGCCTGCTATGCACTTTTGGTACTACCTTGTTAGCCTCTGTGCTGAAATAAGTTTTATATTTTTTAAATGTTGATAAGTTTTAATGTCAAGAAATTTTATAATATTAGTCATTTTATCTTTATTGGATAAAATATTTGCCCTAGGAATTGTTTTATTAATAGTTAATTCAAAAATTAAATTTATATGTCCATAACTAATATTTGTTCTTCAATCTTGGGACAGAACACAAAATTAATGACGTGGCTAACGTTCCACCTCTTGGTTCATTCTTCTCTCGAGTTAATATCTTAAACACTTACAGTTTACATATTTCAACATTTATTTTATTACAGATATTATTGATTACTATTTGGTTATTTGAATAAGTATATAATTTTTTTGATCCTACGATATAACTATTTAGATTTTATGAGCTTTTTTTAATAAAAATACTGTTATACCTACTTCAATGCAAAGTCAAGGTTAATTATACAATCTTTTGTTATATTATCTTTCAAATTTGAGTTTAGTTAATTTGCTTATAGTTATTAATATTTTAAAGTATTAATAATAATTTGTTTAGTAAATCTGAAAGTTCTAATAGTTATATCTTTCTAAATTGGTTATTATTTTGTTGAGATCTAATTTTAAAAGGTTATACTTAGGAGTGTGCGAGATTGAATTTTTGAATTCGAGACGAGAACGAGATGTTGTTTAATAAAAATTATCGAGATCGAGAAAAAGACGAGAGCTGAGGTTTAGGAACGAGCGAGAAACGAGAATTTATTAAATACAATTTATCGAGATCGAGAAATAACGAGATTAACATTTTCGTAACGAGAATGAACCAAAATTTTAATCTCAAGTTGAGAGTGAGAAGTATCACATAGCTTTTTACATCATTGAAAGGAATATAATGTAGGCCTATATATGGGATAAGTTAACTTTCTTTCGATTTGCTATTATTACTAAGTTTATGAAAGGTATTACAAATATAATGTATCTCATAGATATTATGTACTTTAACATTTGAGACTATTTGATTAATATGTTAATATGCTTTACACTACATATGCAAAATATGAATTTTTATATAATTATATTTATTTTTAGTTAAGTAATTAACTGCCATTATTTATTTTACTAAAAACCAAGGTTATATAAAACTCAATCTCTACTATGCTAAGTTATTTCTCGTCAGTATCAAGTAATTTAAATAAGATATTGTGATATCCTAATCACTTCCTTGTGTTAAGATGTTTGGAAATGTTTTGTTTATCTTCTTTTCATTCTAATGTAACATTTTAAGTTTTATAAAAAGACCTAAAATAAAACTCGAGATTTAAAAAATGTATCGAGAAATTTATGGCAGAATCGAGAAAAATATAAGCGAGAAATGAATTTTATTCTTGACAACGAGATCGAGACGATATTGAGTTATTTCTTGTTCCTAGTCGAGAGTTTCGAGATCTTGCACACCCCTAGTTATACTAAATCTATTCTTTTTTTTTTTTTTTTATGATTACTCTATTTCCTTTTACTATGTGTTTTAACCAGAACTGTAGGCTATTATATTACATTAATTTACAAAACAAGTTTTAGAGTGGATACAACGGGTTGTGTTGTAAATAGAGAAAATATTTTAATAAAGAGCAGAATGTTACAATTCAAATATTTCCCTAACTCTGTAAATAAAATAAGAACGAAATTAAAAATACGTATTGGAGCGAGAGAGATAGAAGTCAAATTGGAATGTCATTCATTTAGTTAATCCGTCATACACGCCCGACACCTAGCGACAATTATGCGCAACACTAAATACTACAACGAAAAGGTACAATCAAATCACGACTTTCAACTCGAATTCATTAAAATAAAATTACAAAACGAATCTGTAGACCTACATTTCCTACATCAAAAATATTCAAAACTAAATTCTGCATCCAGGAAAGCTAAAATAACAACATAAAACCAAGTCAATCGACAAAGATTTACGTTAAAACGCAAGGAGAAACTAGGCCTATCTAATTACAAATCGAAGAGAAGTTGGCAGAATAAATCCGATTACAAGAAAAATACATTCTTATTAGAAAATTAAACCAGGCCTACGAAAAGAACCAATTTTTTACATCTCAAATGTCTTTGGTCTAAATCTAAAATAAACGTCGATAAGCTATTATAAATGTAAAATCGAAGCCCCGACCGACAAAATTTAATCGTAAGCGGATTTCATTTATGTAAACTCCTCCCACGAAACACTGTGATTGGTCCACGTAATTCTTGCCACCAAATGAAAAAATACGAAGAATAAGAAATATACATTCTAGAAATTAGATAGCAATTATTGTAATAAGGAGTTATTTAAGTGTTTTCTATAATTTAACTGTTTAAAATCATATTAAATTTCATTGTAAAACATTGTTATGTATCAAAACAAATCCACACAATTAAATAAAGACACAATTAAAATAAATCACACTTCACGACTCCCAAACACCTATTACATTAACAAACCCAAATCCCAGAAGATATGAAGATTTATCAGGCGTTATTATCCATTTCCTGGAAAGGTAGAGAAGCCCCAAAAGAAGAACATTGTTAAGTTGGCCACTGAATAGTGTAGTTGATACAATTTTGGCTGTTGAAATTTAAAGAAAAGAATCGGTATTTTAATAAATATGAAGCTTATGAAGTTCAGTGTTTTTCCTTTATAACAATTACTATCAAATTCTAATCTACAAGAACAAACAACCAATTGGGTGAGAACTTTCCAATTAACTAGGCCTAGTCTATTTTAAGATCCAACACCAAACCAGTTACCTTAGAGGGATAACTTATCTGTTTGAACTAAACTGTGAATAATAATATATATATATGTTATGTATATAGATTTACCAAGAACCTTTGAACTTTAAATTATCGTAAATTCAGTGATCCATTATAATAACTAAATCCATTAACCAAATAACCTTTTTGACGATTCCACATAATCTTGCTCTCATTAATTTTGTACATATGTTAGTTGTGTTATCTATAATCAAATTTGTTTTCTTTTAAATACTTTGGGAAAAAGACGGCTCCAACCCACCGAGTTAAGATCTTGTGTTTTAAAATTTTATTGAACAACAATTAATAACCTGTTTATCATCAAACTTAGTGTTCATAATCTAAATAATATTGTTCTTTGAAAACAAATATCATTTTATGTATTACCTGTAATAATACAGAAGTAAAAGATTGTTTTATAATTGTAACCCTTGTCGACCATCTTATTTTAATATAGATTTAATTGTAAAGTAAAGTTATTGTGTGTGTGTTGTAGTAAGAACTATCACTATCCCCAAAGCAGAATGTATTTTATCTTTCTGCAACGGTTGATGCTAAGACAAAAAACTTTCTGCAAGTGCGTTCGTTTTAGTAATAAATTAATCATAGAGGTTTTACAGATGAATAAGTAAGCAATTCACACATGATCAATTCTTGTGTTTATTGAACTAAGTAATTATTTTAATTTCTATAAAATACTTTATAAAATTATAGATATGCCTTAAAATATCTTTAATCCTTAATTTTACTACATTTTCTTATATTTTGAAACATGGCAAGGATTCATTCAAATCTTCATGGATTCTCCTTGCATCTTTGGATGTTACTGCTTGGGACATTAATTTATTTTTTGAGACTGGTTTGAAGTGGTTGTAGTACCGAGTCACGTATTTCTGACATAGTGCAAGTTTCAATAATTTTCTGTTTCCTTTGTAACCAGCAGGAGGTCCATAAGTCATTACATAAGCCAACATATCAGTAGTGCCAATCTCTTATGAAAAATCGCAGGTTTATTCGACTAGTTCATTATGTAATCGATTAGTCGGTTGCAATGGATGTACTAGTCGATTAAAACCCTTAGGCACAATGATAGTCAGAATGTCATTTGAAATGGAACAACTAGAAAAACAGATCGACTAGTGTACAAATGATAAGTATTTACGGGAATGAATAACAAGTAAAACAAAGGCATTTTGTCGGGACTCCTACGAAAACCAATCACGGGTAACATAAATCCCGAAAATGTCCAAAATGTTTTACCTAATCTAAAACAAATAGAATTATTATATTTTTGTTACTGATCTATACAATTTGTAACGTTTCGTCACAGTAGACACGTGACTAATTCTATTAATTCTATAAATATACACGATAAGAAATGAATCCATAAGTGGTTGACCTTGAGCCTACTTTACCTTTCAGTGTACAAATAACAGCTTACACATGAATACAAATAGAACAAGAAGTGTTTAAACGAAATAACTGCGGACTGCCTAAACATTTGACTACATTTGATTTTACTACAAAAAACGTTTATTCTATACGATATCTTTCTGCAACCCTTATTTTTGTTCTGCGACAATGTCGCACCTTCGCCTGATGTTCTGCTTTGGGGATCACAATTAACATTAAGAGGGCTCTAATGTACATCTATAGGATCAAGGTAGAGGAAAATAAACCTTACAAAAAGAATTGACTTAACTCGCAAACATTTAATTGTACAAAAAAAATGCTCTAGGACACACCGTTTTCGAGATATTGACAATTTTTGTGAAAAAAAAATGAAAAAGCTCCAAGTCATTGCAATATAATCCAATCCGGGTCTTTTTTTAGTAGAATTAAGAAATACTTTTAAAAATTAAATATTTATTTGAAAATAGCTGATTGAATGAGGAGCGTGCCGAGGAGTTTCGACTTTATACGAACTGATACGATTTAACGTTTAACGGTGTCGGTTTTTCTCAATTAATTCCTGTAGCAACAACCTGCCGCCTCAATGGTAGCCGATTGAACGAAAAGTGTGCCGAGGAGTTACAATTAATTGTATACGATTTAACGTTTAACGGAGTCGGTTTTTCTCATTTAACTCCTATGGCCACAACATGCTGCAACAGTAGTCGAAGTGTACGAAAGGAAGCATAGCATCAAAATAGATACTATAGGATATATTTTTAACTAATATTTTTTCAGGTAGAACACCGTTACATATGTGTTGCTTGGGTGGATATGTTGAGTGCTGCCGTAAGTTTTTGCAATGTGGAGTCGATTTGGACTGTCAGGATTGCTCAGGGAAAACACCATTACATTTAGCTTCATTCAAAGGGTAAGAAATTCAAAATTACATAATAGACAATAATTGAATTATACTCGTATGTCATGTCCAAAAAAGGTCTTTTTATTGTACATTTTTATAAATTTATTTATTCAACTAAATATTTTTATAATGTGGTTGAATTGTTAAAATGGTTTTATTTGTGATGTTTGTTTTACTAAAAACTGATTTAGAAAGTTGGAGTTGTGTTAAAAAGACTTTTGGTGCGTTTCAGTCAAAAAGTTGAATTTTTGAAGATTTGTTAGGTCAAGATATTTGGAAGTACTCCGGATATTTTAATTACGCGGATCATAGACCATGGAAGAAATGTTTCTAACTTTGAAAGGCGATTACATAAAAAAGGAAAATTCAATATTACTGAAGTGTCTAAAGATTTAAGAAATAAGATTGAAATAGATGTATAAATATTTCAAGAAGTTATTAGGTCCTTACTAGAATAAAAGTAGGGCCTTACATTAAAATAAAGGAACTAAATAATTTGTCCACGCAGCTGAATTGCTGATGTGAGTTGAGCAAATTTCCAAAATTAAGTTTATATGTTTTAGGGTTTCAACTAACAATTTGGGAAATTGGTTTACTCACGACGGCGCTGAACAGCTGCCTGTGTGTATGAAATATATTAGTAGAATTTGTTTGCACCTAATCCTCCAGCTTCGACTAACGCTCTCCTTCGTTCCACTCGCAGTGGAAAAACTCGCTTTACAAGTTTGCACCTCGACCTTGCGTTAAGAGCTCGCAGCGTACAAACTCGGCTGTCAGCCTCGGATTAGTGCCTTATCATCAGGCACAACACATTAGCATAATTTGACGCTGTTTCTTGTTTATTTTTTCGTTTGTCTGTCTGTCAACCCTGCATACCTCATTTACAGCATTTTAGTTATTTTCCACTATCTGTTATCTTTTCCATTGCTAAATTTTTTGTTTGTCTGTCTGTAAACCCTGTATACCTTATATATAGCATTGTACTTATTTTTCACCATCTGTTATCTTTTACATTGCCAAATTTTTCGTTTGTCTGTCTGTAAACCCTGCATAAATCATTTATACCATTTTAATTTAATTTTCACCAGCTGTTATCTTTTACATCGCTTAATTTTTCGTTTGTCTGTCTGTAGACTAGAATTATTTCTGCTATCAGTCATCTTGGATAATTTTATCTATTACATCATACTTATATTCTCCCCGTTTGTTGCTTTGAATTAAATATTGAAGATATTACATATTGAAAATGTTTTGTCCTGTAAGTTAGTGTTTATAATGGAGTGGAGCATGCACCAACCACAAAGAATAATGATTTATTTTGTATTTATTAAGTTAGTTTTAGTTTTTTACTTGTTACATTTGTTTATGTTATGTAATATTATGTATATTATGGGTATGAATGTTTGTATGAATGGTATATCTTGTTTCAATTTAAGTTTGTACGCTTCTGATAGGGATGCGGAGTTTGTCTATTTTAATGATGACTGACGGTGGTATGACTGGACCGGTTGTCGTGAAATACAATGTCCAACGGACTCTTTCACAGCTTGTTGCTCCCTATCCTAGTTTTTTCAAGATTGCACACGTCAATGCTCAGTCTTTAAAAGGCCAAATTGACGAATTTCGGGAAATATTCGCGAATCAAAATTTTAACGCTATATTTGTTTCTGAATCCTGGCTTAAACCTAAAATTTCTTCTGCCGAAGTCTCCTTATACGGCTACACTCTTTTCCGCAACAATCGCTTAAACAAGGGTGGTGGGGGAGTCGCAGTCTATATCAGGTCTACAAGCTCGGCTAGGCTTATATACAGCTCTGATCAACAGAACTCAAATAAGCCTGAATATATGTTTCTAGAGCTTAAATTGTCTGGGACTGAAATCCTACTAGGATTGTGCTACAGGCCCCCCAAGATCGGTTTTTTATCTCTATTTGAGGATACTCTTTTCGATCTTATGCCGTCCTACGGACATGTTATTGTAGCGGGCGACTTTAACAGACTTACTTGGACCAAGGACATCTGACTCGACCTTCTTGACTAATATGTTTTATACCTGTAACATGACCATACTACCTTTAAAAGCGACTCATTTTACAAACACCTCTGCTACGCTATTAGATTAATAGCCGTAAGTGACTTAACACACGTAATAAAGCATGGTCAAATTCCTGTTCCTGGGCTCTCTTCTCATGACCTCATCTATTGTGTTTACGCAGTAAAAGGGAAGAAATCAGCACCCACTCTATATGTTTCATATAGAGATTTTAAAAACACCAACTATGACGCTTTCTTAGCAGATGTTATTTCTAAGCCTTGGGAAGCAATGCACAATGTTGGTGGAGTTGATGAAATTTTAAATGAGTTTAATAATAATATTCTAGAAATTTATAATAAACATGTTCCAGTTGTAAAAAAACGTGTTGTAAGACCTCCGGCGCCTTGGATTTCGAATGAGATCCGTTAATTAATGAACTATCGCGATTCCATTTACCGCAAAGCAAGGAAAACAAAATGTGTTATCGACCTTGAACTGTACCGCAGCCTTAGAAATCGTGTAAAACAGCAAATACGAAATTCTAAAGTCCGTTATTCGCATTCTTTATTTAATAATAACAAATCTTCCGCTGTGTAGTGGAAATGTGTTAAACGATTGGGCATCGGCAAAGAGCAACGCTCTCGGATAGTAAACGTACCCCTCGATCAATTAAATAGTTTCTTTGTAATTCTTTGTAGTTCCTCTAGTTGATGACGTTTCTGTAAATAATCTAAATGATGTTACAAAGAATACCTCGTATTGTAAATAATACTTTAAATTTTTCTTTGGTTTTAGACACGGATGTAGTTAAAGCTCTTCGTAGATTAACCTCTAATGCCGTGGGTGCTGACGGTATTCCAGTTAGTTTTATTAAGGGTACTATTGCCTCTACTTTGCCAACTATTACGAAGCTTTTTAATGCTTCATTAACATCTGGAGTGTATCCGCTTTTATGGTAGTCCGCTTTGGTCTGTCCCATTGGTAAAACGTCTCATCCCTCACGTCCTGCCGATTTTAGACCTATCAGTATTCTGCCAGCCTTATAAAAATGTTTCAAACGAATTGTCCACCAACAATTAACATCTTTCCTTGAACAAAATAACATTCTCAGTCCTTTTCAATCAGGTTTCCGTTCTGGCAATAGTACCACTACAGCTCTTCTTCATGTAACCGATGATGTAAGAACGGCAATGGAACGCAAAGAAATAACTATCCTAACTCTATTTGATTTCTCTAAAGCCTTTGATTCCATTAATCATTCATTGCTGCTAGCTAAATTAAAAAATATTGGATTGGAGCCAGTGTGTTTGTCATGAATTCAGTCATATCTCTCTGAACGAAGGCAGTGTGTCAGTATTGGAGAAAGTAGGTCTAGCTGGAGGGATGTTAGCATGGGAGTTCCGCAGGGTTCTATCTTAGGACCTTTATTATTTAGCATTTTCATAAACGACATTTCTACAATATTGAAATACTGTAAATTTCATTTATATGCCGATGACTTTAAAATATATTTACACTTTAAAAGAGAGGATTCCGGTAGAGCGGTGGAACGCATGAACCATGATATTTCAAATATTTCTTTGTGGTCTAGAAAAAACGGATTAAAAATCAACAAGGCTAAAACGCAGCCTATTATTTTGGGTTACTCTCGACTGTTGAACAAAATAGACTTAGACAACTTTCCCAGACTTCAGTTTGATAACGACATCTTAGACTACTGTAACAAAGTTAAGGACCTTGGACTGATCATTGATAGTAAACTGACTTGGAGAGATTATGTGACTGAGGCGTGTAAAAGAGTTTTTGCAGGGATGCATACCTTAAAGAAAATGCAAGAACTCTTGCCGTTCCACGTCAGAGTGCTCCTTGTAAAATCTCTTATATTTCCATATTTTACTTACTGTAACACCGTAGTCGGTGACATGTCCGTGATGTTGGCTAACAGATTGCAGCGGGCACAGAATTACTGTATACGTTTTATTTTTTATTTAAATCGCGATGCTCATGTTTCTCTTTATTATAAAACTCTCAACATCTTAAAACTTAATGAACTACGGACATATCATACTCTGATGATGTTACATTCCATTCTACAAACTGGAGTGCCGACTTACCTGGCAGAAAAGTTTGTCTATATCTCTAACATAAGTGCAAAGAGGACTAGAGGATGTGACACTACTCTTGCTATACCTTTGCACCGGACTATGAAATATAATAAATCATTTACTGTGTCCGCTTGCCGTCTGTGGAATTCGCTACCGGATGCAATTAAGTCTGCTGACGGCTGTGTCCGGTTTTCAAAGCTATTGATGTCATATTTATTGTTCAGAGTGGATGATGCATTCCAGTTTTGAGGCGTACATTGGAAGTGTTTATTGTTCAGTTGTATGAATGTGTATGAATTATGATTGTAATGCGTATTAACCTGTTTGTAATAATTGCTGTTAATGTTTTTATAAATTGCATAAGCTACATTTATTATTATTTGTTGTCTGTAAAGTAATATTTATTTTTAAGAATTTAATTTTGTATATGTTTGTAATTTTGTATAATATGTTTGTATTTTTGCATTGGGGTTAGGTGGAAGAGAGGACTAAACAGTCCTAACCTCGCCCCAAAAAATAAAGTCATTTATTATTATTATTAGAAGATGACCCCACGGTAAAATCCACCACATGGATTTGAACCATGTACTTTTATGGTTTTTTACGTTTTGATAGATTTTTTGGGAACCAAGCGATCCATAAGGTCTTGTAAAAAACAAAATGTGCAGAATAATATCCTACATTTAATTTTTCAGATAAAACTATAAAAAGTTTAATTCTCGTATGAAAAATTTCAAAACATAGTTACTTCCGGTCAAAAAACATACTTCTGGTTGTTGGATTTTTTTGGCTAAAGAACTCATCCGAGCGACGTAGACAACCAACTTTGGATGTGTGTACCAAATTTGGATAAAATTGGACTTAAAATGCGACCGCTAGGCAAAACGTGTTCTGGGGAGCATGATCGGTGCTCATTTACTACTCCCGACCTTAAGTCTTACCATAAGAGTCACTGCAATAGCTCATTTTACCTATGGAAATTCGCTACTAAACAACTGGGAGACAAAAGTATAAGAAAACAAGTGTTGAAAAAATTTAAAAGGTTTAAATAAAAAGTTAATATATACATTTATTATCTTTGTATCAGGCAGTATTATTTGTTCATTGTAATATCCAAAGTAATAGAACCACATTTTGACTTACTTTGTAAAAATATTTAACAATGAATGTAAAAATATTTAACAATGAATGCAATGATTGATTTTAACATGTAAATAGCATTGGAACTAAATAAAAACTGGGAGACAACAATAACTGTAGGAAAAAAGGTGTGTTTAAACAATTAAAAATTTTAAAATAAATAGTTAACAAGTACATATTTGTATATGAGGCAGTATTATTTGTTCATTGTAATCTCCAACGTGCAATGATTGATTTCAATATGCAAATAAAATAGTATTTTTGTCATCCTACCTTTAAAATATAATTATGTTCCTAATTAGTAATTATGTACTAATATAAAATGAGATCAAAAGAAGGCTGAAAGTGCGTTTAATGTTCGGGCTGTATAGGCAGGCACCATGGCTGGCCGAGGAGCGCTGTCTTCTGAGTGACGTACATGCGTGTGCTGGACAAGTTTTTGCCACTCTATGCACCTTGTATAGGCCTTGGTTCTATATCACTCCTTCAACTACCCTCGATTTCACTATCATCCGATAAATAATTATCTTCAACCAGCTCATCATTATAATCTGTTGCATTTTGTAAAATAAACCCATCAATATCATCGTCATCTTCAGAACTGCCATGAAGTATGCGGTCAATTTCACTCATAGTAATAACATCAGACATAATGTACACAATTCCTAACAAGATTCAAAGAATACAAAACACACAATGTTTTAACAAAACTACTACATCAGGACACGCGCGTTGTCCAAAGCACAACTAATACTCGATTTGTTTCAACTCTCCATATCAACTGGCTGACCTATACCAGAGTGATGTCCGGTGAGAAAAGGATGGGAGGATATATGGGCGAGCAATACTTCATGGTTGACAAACGCTAAACCCAAAATTACACCAGTAAAAACAAAAAAAAAACTGTGACTGTTATACTTTTTACAAAAGCGGAAGGTTAACAACACCCCACATTTAGCAGTATTGCAGAAATAACTGAAGAAGTGGGGATCCCCGTTACACAAGTAACTGGGTGTTAACTAAAGCCTGGAAAGATAATAAACAATTGTGTAGTTCAATAGCTAATTTTCTTACTTACAAAATTTTTTTAATAAATTCACACCAGTTTATGCCATACCCATGAGTTCATTTTAAATGTTTTGAATGTAGTGAATCCATTTTTGTAATTAAATTAAATTAATATTCCAACCTATTGATTAATTTGCTCATATTAGTGATTAATTAACTGTATAAATTAGTAAGAGTTTTAAAATAAAAAGGTGTGATTGTTTGTCTGGTCTTTCATTGGTCTAAAAAGGTCTTTTTTAAATTTACTATTTACTTCTTTTTCCCTAGTTAAAGTATTAAAAATATGTAATGATTATAAAAAGTAGCATGATAGATTTCCTTAGACCATGTGTATGTATGTAGGCATGTGTATGTGTGTGTGTATTTCGCGGATATTTTATTTATGATTTACCTATTTAATTTGTAGCATAAGTCATGTTAGTTTATATTATTCTTTATATTTATAATTTTGTTATATTTATAATTTTGTTATTATTGTCTTTATTATAATTTTGTTATAAATTTTGTATATATTTATGTATTTTGTTGATGGGTTCAGTAGAAGGGGCTTCATAGCCTCGACTGCGCCCAAATAAAGGCGATAAACAAACAAACAAACAAACAAACCATAAAAGAAGTAATTCCATAAAATTATAAAGATAGAAAAATATATTAATATGAGATGATTATCTTATTAACTTTTCAATCATTTACTATCAATTGAACAATAATTGTTTGTTTACAGAAAAGGAATTTAATTTTCAATATGTT
Source organism: Philaenus spumarius (assembly GCA_018207615.1). Taxonomy (NCBI): domain Eukaryota; kingdom Metazoa; phylum Arthropoda; class Insecta; order Hemiptera; family Aphrophoridae; genus Philaenus; species Philaenus spumarius. Next base: position 37,218 of record JAGFPH010010140.1, read on the forward strand.
TTGTTTACAGTAGCGTTGAATGTTTGGATCTGTTAGTAAGCAATGGAGCAAACTTTAACTTAGTTGACAATCTAGAGCGAACTCCTCTGCACTTAGCAGCAGCACAAGGCCAATATCCCTGTTTGTATACTCTAGCAGGCATTGGATCAGCTGTTAACAAACAAGATGTTGATGGTTGCACTCCCTTACATTTAGCAGCTGCACACGACAAGGAAGGAAGGTAACAATATAGTCTTCATAGAAAGTTTCTGCCATTATTTAAACCTTTAATTTTAAAAAAAATTACAATAAATTCTGAAACAATCATTTTTGAAGAGGCCTGAGAAAAAATATTTATCTGATAAAACAGTATATTTCAAGGAAATCAGTATGGGGAGAGGGGAGATGGGAGTAGCTTGTAACTCCTATTGTAGTATACAACTGGAAAACAACCTGATTAATGTAGTTATAATTAAATTTATGGGAACAGGTTATTTCCTTTGTAAAACAGAAAATATCCCAATATGACCTTTGATTTAGGTGACATTTATATTATCATTCACAAAACATGAGCATGATTAAAACAAGAGATTACATCATGTTATTTACTACTTCCAGTAAGTTGCCTGAAGTTTGATTTTGTTTTGCTGCATACACAGCAGATCTTTTCTCTGTTTTCATGTATTTTTCAACTAATTGATTGCTATCTGTGCCACCTCCATTTTGTGATACTCTAGTCGGAGTTATATTTGCTATGCCTGCTGTGTTTGATATTTTTTCTTGAAATATAAACCACTCTTTGGAGAGTTCCTCAACAACAGAAACAGTATAATACAATCTACTTATTGTTTTCTCTGTGTTAATTTTATTCAATAAATAAGAATTGAGAATCATTCTTCCAAAGTCACTTTCTTCCAAAATTGTAGGGATTTGCAGTCATCCAAATAATGGTTAGAGCATTTGATCACTACCATCAACTCCCCCATGTAGTCTCTTATTGCCTTTGGCTTATTAGTAACATGGAGCGACATGGCTCTAACCCTAGACCTTCTTTCGCTCTCTGCCGTTCCATTAGTAGTCAATAGCACCTGTGTTTTTTTTACTTTTTCTCTGTATCTGACCATAATTAAGTGATTTTTTCTAAGATACTTTTTTTGGCCCACATTAAACTTCTCCTTCATTTCTTCTGGTATTCCTTTTCTTATTTTACGCAAAGTACCAGTCAAAAATGTTGACACACTGTACAGATACTTTTCCAATTTCATTTAAGTAAAAAAGTTGTTCACAAACACATGATATCCTTTGCCAAGCAAATTTGTCATGATCAATAGCTTTTCCACAACATAGTAACTTAAACCCTTTTCTTTTATCTCTATTTTGTCTGCCCCTCTTGCACCCTGATGCACAAAGAAATACAAACAATAATGAGAAACAAAACCCACATATTATAGACCAAAGCTTGATACCCCATCGGTGTCTTTTTTATATATATATATATATTAGGGATGAGTCGATACCAGATTTTTCGATTCTCGATACCGATACCGATACTTTGAAAAATCGATTCTCGATTCCCGATACCAATACCTAAAAAAAAAAATAAATAAACAGTGAAAAAAAATAAATAAAATGACGAATGTCCGCAAAAGAATACGACGTCCGAATATTATTAGCTCTAATTTTATAAAACGCGGCATTCAAACGCAATTTAATATACAACAGCGTATGTCCGCGCAAAAACCTACTCCCGAAAACAATCTAATGTCCGCATAAGAAAATACAATTAACCTAGTCCAATGAAAAACACGTGAGAGTTTCAATAACGAAATATCAGAATGCGTTGCAATTTAAAATAAAACAAGTTTTTAATTATTCGGAATAATATTTTTTACGGCTGACTATGATTGCGTTACTCGGAATATCATATGTTTTGTTTCTGAACGTTCAATTCGGATAAGTTCAGAAATAATCGGAACTTCAATCATGGAAAATTTGATTCGACGGCGTCCGTTTAGTCCCGCCGAAATCTGAACAACTTGTTAGAACAAAGTATTGTAATATCAAGTTAATAACGCTGTGTGTAAATACTTACAGTAGCCTATTCAGTTTTAGTGCAGTGTTTTATTCATTTTTTTTTACTAAATTAAAATATTTCGTCGATTTGTTTGGGTAATTAAATTATGCAGGCCTACTCACTTACAAAGGGCGTCCAAGTGCTCGGCTGACTCAACAGCCGCCGCTGTTCCGTTGAGCGCCCAAACTCCCTGAAGTATACAACTCGGCTGATTTTGCGAGTAAAAACCTTTAAATTCCGAATTACGTGCACGACGTGCAGTACTGTAATGTACTTATTTATTTACAGTACATTTCCGCTTTCGGATAATCGACACTATACTGAATTAACATATTAATTTGATTAAGTTTAGTTAGTTGAGGATATGTGGAAACTTAATTCCGTCCGGACTTCCATAAAAATCATAAATCACGGGTAACGTAAGTCCCAACAAGTTTTACCCGACTTCAACCAATAAAATTATTACTTTAAAGTTTAAATACTTTTGTTACCGATCTATAAAATATGTTATTTTTCTTCACAATAGACACCCTAATTCTATAGACACGATAACAAACGAATCCATAAGTGTTTGACCTTGAGCCTACTCTAGACTGCTTGTGTACAAATAACAGCCTACGCATGAATAAAAATAAAACAATAAGCGTTTACTTATGAAAGGAAACAATTGCCTAAAACATTTTACTGGGGAAAATGTCCACTTACATAAAATTAATAATGTTTTACATTTTCCCTACTGATATTTATTGTTAAATGCTGAATTGAGTTAAAATACAGAGAATGCGATTGCAAATACCGGAGAATACATTCACGGAGTCTATACGAGAACGGGCAGGTCTGACAACTGAGTATCTCTTGGTATCGGTAATCGGTATCGAGTTTCGGCTATCGATTCTCGATACCGATACCAAAGCTAAAGTATCGGTGGTATCGAGAATCGGTATCGAGAATCGACCCATCCCTAATATATATACTGCAATAACTAAGAACGGGCCTTGGTGCTTACCATACTTTCATCAATTAATTGACAAATTCTTGCCAGGAATAAAATGAAACCTAGACAACCTGATCATGTGATCTACGAGTGGTTGGAATCATCATACCCAGATTGGCCTGGACGTGGTAATTCAGATGTATCAACCATGTGAAAAAAATGTAGAATAGCTTAAAATAGATTCTGATTAAACATCCTTGGAAACCGAGGTATAAACTTGCTTGATGTTCTAGACCAGTAACCATACATTGTGGGTTTTTAATTTATACCCATATTTATCAACACTGTAATAAACGCTTGCATTTCGTGCCTAGTGACAGGCCTCCAAGATTTAGACCGATTATGTTCTTTTAGCCTATGCATGTTATTTGCAATAAAATTACTAGCAAATTTGTGAGTGCATTTCACAAATAAGTCTATGAGAATAGGAGTGAAAAATAATGTGCAATAATCAATTGGTGGTGAGATGGGCCATGTTTTTTATTCTTGAAAAAGTATAAGAATAACCAGGATCATTATTTTCAGTTACCTTTTTCCAACTGGTTCCATCTTCAGATTCACAGTCAGATGCTCTGTTATTTTTACATTGAACAGGGATCTACCTCTAAGTCTAGGCTGAGGTGGTTGGGTTGATCCTGAGGCACAGGTTGAGGTGAAGGAGGGCTAGGAGCAGCAGGCACAACCTCTTCATCAGATTGATGAATAATTACACCTAGGCCTACGGCTAAGTAAAATATTGTCAAGTTTGCTGTGATTATTTAGAACATTAGAATTCAAATCAGGGTCGCTGTCGGTTTCATCTAAATCTCACTACTATCACTATTTGTTTCAGAGTCCATTTCGGACACATCTCTCACAAAATTTTCATTCAAATATGCTTCTTCAAGAACTCTCGAAATAGTGTTTTCACTTATTGATCTAGAACGATCCATAATTAAAATATTTATTCACAAATTATTGATAAAACAAGACTACAACACAAAACTGAACTTATTTTACACAAAAAACAAACATACGATAAACAACTACGCTATACTTCGCGGCCGACTTCATCTTGAAGTTTCGTCGCTGTTACTGCCAACTTATAGTTGTTATGCATTACATAATATTTTTAAATGAAAGAATAATTCATTTTCGTTCGAATGAATATAAAATATGCGTGGAAAAATATACTTGTGGTATTTAACAATTAATTTTCCGGACGTTGGCAATTCTTGCACATTCTAAAAACATCAGGTTACCCGGACGTTGGCAATTCTTGCATGTACTAAAAAACATCCGGCTAACCAGATGTTGGCAATTCTTGCACAATCCTAAAATTAGTGCATTGATACTGAAAGGGTTAAACGCTATTAAACCTATGCGCTATTTATTAAACAATGCTACTATCAGTTGGAAAACATCTGAACCTTTTGAAGTTGCAACTGTTGTCATTGTAAAGTACTGCAATGAATTGTTTATGTACAATACTTTTTGGTCCTAGTACAATAAAATACTTTTTGGTCCTAGTCCTAGTACCATAATGGTTTTAGTACTTTTTGAGCTAGTAGTGAATGACTACAATAAAGAGTCACTTTATGGACGAAACATGTTCATTAAAAACATCAGTTAATAATGTAGTATGATAAAAACAAATATTGCATACGTTCATTTATATTAATAGCCTATTAAGGGATAGCATATCCACATCTGAGCTATGTAATTATAAATAGAAAATTTGGTTAACAACCTTATAAATTGTTTATGTTTTTCTACAAAATCTATTTTAGTGTGTAACAAATGTTTAATCACCAGAAGGAAGTAAAGACAAGTGATTGAACTCATGTAAACAACGCTCAGTTTGGCATTCAAAAGCTAGACTAGCACTCAAATTCAACATATT
>JAGFPH010010141.1:8155-36047 GCA_018207615.1 Philaenus spumarius
TAAAATGAGGCGCGTGAAATTAACTGAACGTAACAAATCTCCCCCCGCGAAAGACGGAGTCGGGGTAGAACAAATAAAAAATTCAAAATGGTGATTAAAAAAAATTTTTGAAAGAAAAACTGTTTGCTGCAAACAAAAAAAATAAGATACCTAAGACTAAAGGGGTTCTTAACACTAAATTTAGATATCAACTGGTCAATATACCTCCACCTAAATACACACATATAACACACGTGGATAACATAAGACAGAAGATTTACATGTACATACAATTAAGAGGGACTCGCTATGTCCTTTAGAAATATTTTGCCCAAAGGCATATTTATTTATGTCCTATCTCGGGTCTAGAAGGTGATCAGTCTTCAAACCGTGTGAGATTTATTAGGATGCATGACATGTCATGACTTAAAGAGACAAAGTTTGATTAATCCGGCGCCGGGAATTTTAAATGTCATGATATACACAAATAAACACCCTTTGAGATGGCCAATCTCTGGGTTCAATTGTCGAGTCCGGGAACACTTGTACTACAAGTGATAATGTGCAACTCATGCAGCAAAACAAACACAACTTGTTACCTTGAAGAGGTTCAACTGGGATAGACGCATCTAGCGCAGTTCGCAGATACCGGGAAGCGTTCAGAAAAATGATGGTTTGGTTCTATGGGTGTGAAATGGGGTTTCAGTTGCTCAACATGTGCTTTCTTTATGAAGGTCGGAGAATTTTGAAAAGAAAGGGCTACTGTTACTGGAGTCAGAAAATCTATGATGCGGAAAGGCCCTGACCACCTGGGCATCAGTTTGGCGCACTTTTATCCACAGCGGAACTGAGATTGTGCGTCTTACACCAAACTAGATCGCCAATCTTGAAATTATGAGGTCTACGGTTTTTGTTGTAGACGCGCTCAGATTTTTGATGTGCTCTCATGATGTTATTTTTGGCGTTACGCCAAATGGTGTGAGGATTTGAATTGTCCCTGGGAAGAAGATCGTCTATATTCCAGGTGAGACTGAGCGGGGTGTTAGGGGTGAAATTAAATAGTATTTTAAAAGGTGAAGTTTTAAGTGTCTCGTGGGTTGCGAAATTAAAGGCTAATTGAAGCCATGATAGTGACTTGTCCCAATAAGTTTGACTAGTTGAATGGTAGGCAATAAGTGCGGCTTTTAAATTTCTATTCAAACGTTCCGCGTTGTTTGGTTGAGGATGATAGGGTGATAACGTTGCATGTTTGATTCCACGAGAGAAGCAAAAATTGCGGAACGCATGCGAAGTGAAACAAGTGGCGTTGTCAGAGATAAGAATCTTAGGGAAACCGAAATGTTGGAAAATATTCTGGCTTAAAGCCTTAATGGTGTTGAAGGTTGTAGCATCTCTGACAGGGCAAAGCCAGGTGAATTTAGAGAACTGGTCAACAGCGACCAGTATCATGGTATTGCCTGTAGAAGTTCGTGGTAGTTTACCAACATAGTCAATGTGGAGTTTTTCCATCGGTCGGGTTGGGACTGTTGAAGACAAATAGCCAAGTTTGCTATTTTGAGCGGGCTTGCTCACAGCACATGTGTCACAACTGTGAACCTTACGGGTGACATCTTGAGAGAGTGAAGGCCAGAAGAAAAATTCACTCACCTTAAATTTGGTTTTGAAAATACCTAAATGACCTCCTACTGGGGAGTCATGATAATAATTAATAACCAGGTCAATTAAAGATCGGGGAACGTAAACTTTGATTGGGATACCTTTGTGGTTCTTAAGGCAAAGGGTCCCTTTATGAAGACAAAATCGACTGGAAGGTGCACCTGCTTCCAGATTTGAAATTATGGGATTTAAAATCTCATCAGCGCGCTGTTGCGCACCAATGTCCTGAAAGGCAAGGGGGAAATTAGTTAAAAGGCTATTGCAAATGATGGTATTCTCTGAAGGAGAAATCTGTTCGGGTGACTTTTCTATCTCAAACATCCTAGAAAGTGAATCTGCTATAACGTTTTGGGTTCCCCTGATATGTGCCACTTGAAATTTAAGGGAGGTTAATTTAGCGATCCATCGTCCCATTTTGCCTAACTGTCTGGGACGGGCTAGAAGCCAGGAAAGCGCTTGGTTATCCGTTTCTAGTAGAAACTCGCGATGCTCGAGATATTGCCTAAATTTCTCTACTCCAAAGACTACGGCCAGACATTCTGACTCATACGCAGAAGAGGCTTTTCTTTCCGCAGGTGTGAGAGTGCGGGAAGCGTAGGCTATAGGTTGACGAGAACCGTCAATTTCCTGGAGTAGGACTGCTCCTAAAGCGCACGAACTTGCGTCCGTTTGAAGGACAAAAGGTTTGTCAAAGTTTGCCATACGAAGAACAGGAGGTTGTATGATGGCGTTTTTTTAGATGTTCAAAAGCAATGTCTTGCTCTTTGTTCCAAAGAAACTTTTGTCCTTTCCGCCTGAGCAGATTTAGAGGAGCGGCGTGTTCAGCGAAGTTAGGAATAAATTTAGAAAAAAAATTAACCATTCCAATAAAGCGTGACACTGCCTTTGGATTGGTGGGTCTAGGAAAGGTTCTGATGGCCTTGGTTCTATCGGGGTCAATTTCCACGCCTCTGGCTGAAACAAGGTGACCAAGGAAACTTATCTCTTTTACAGCAAAACGAACCTTATCGGGATTAACCGTAAGTTTCGCCTGTCGCAATCGAGAAAGGACTTCGTGCAGATGATTAACATGCTCATCCCAAGTTTCCGAATAGATGACTAGGTCATCGAGGTAATTGAAAACGAATTTGAACTTGATATCTGAGAAAACTTGGTCAAGAAGTCTGGTCAAAACTTAAGCACCAGTACAGAGTCCAAATGGGACTCTTGTAAACTGATAGAGCAACCAGGGAGTACAAAAACTTGTGAGATGCTTGGAACTCTCAGTGAGTGGAATTTGATGGTAGGCAGAATTTAAGTCAAACACAGTGAAATACTTGGCTCCCACAAACCAATTGAAACACTGGTGTAGATTCGGAAGGGGTACAGCTTCGATTACGATATGCTGGTTAAGTTTACGGTAATCGATAACCATCCTGGGTTTCTTCTCAGGATGTTGAACAAGAAAAGCCGGAGAGGAGTAATTTGAAATGCTTTTTTCTACTACTCCTTTCTCCACAAGGTCTCTGATGTGCTCCCTCAAAAATTGCATTTTCGGAGGTGCCAGTTGATAGGGTTGACTCTTCACAGGTATGTTGTCTTTCAATTCTATTTTATATTTGATTAGGTCTGTGAGGCCTAATTCAGTAGTGAGGACATCAGGAAATTTTTGTATTAAATCTGAGATCACCTTTTGACCTTCGTCATTAAGATGACCCAGCGGGTTTTCAGAGACCGGAGTAGCAGAGGATAAGCTTAGAGTAGGAGGTGCCTTTTTTTGAAAATTAATTAATTTGAAATGTATAGCCTTACAAAAATTAAAAGTGAAGGTGCCTTCGAAAAGATTCAACACGAGTCGACTTTTAAGAAAAAAATCAGACCCTAAAATTAAAGGACACAATAGCTGAGGTGCCACTAAAATTTCAAAATTCCAGCTACAGTGTTCACCCTTTAACTGAACTTGACAGGCTACATTGATAGCTAACCTCTCTCCGTTGGCAGTGAGGCACTCCGATTTTACCTCTTTAACGGACTTTATTGAGTTTAAAGATTTTAATTTTTCAAAAAGGTCTGCTGACATTATGCTTCTTACTGAACCTGAATCTAATAAGGCATTAGATTTAAAATTTTTGATGTTAACCTCCACGAGAGGTAAAATTTTGTTGGTTAAGCCTTTTGATTTTAAACACTTGTACGTTTTCCTGGTAAGTGAATTGTTTGCCAAGGGAGAAAAGCGAGCGATCCTGCTCCTGCGCTGGGCAAAAGAAGGACACTCCCAGTTATAGTGACCAGTTGATTTACAACAAAGGCACGTGGGCCTTAAATAAAACGGGGTACTCATTTCTGGTCTAGCACCAGATGACTTATGAAACCTATCTAGAGCTGGAAACTCTTTGTTACATTTTAAATTGTGAGTTGTAAGTTTCGAAGGTGCGGAGTTTACGGTTTGTTTATGTTTTGGTCTGTAAGGTGTTGAAAGTTGTTGTTTTGTTTTATAAAAAGACTGGTAAAAAGGAATATGACTGTAGTCGGTTTTGGCCTTTGGGGCACGTAGAGAGAAACTGGCTATTTCTCGCCCCTTGAATCGTTTTTTTGTTGAAAAGAAAATCTATTGTTGTATTGGTTGTGTGGATGGTGTGTTTGTGTTGTGTAGAGTTGTGATGCTGCATGGCGCTCCTACACTGTGGCGCTGTGTGACCTTTTTGGCCACACCTATAACATATTATTGGTGACCTTATGGGTCTAACCTCTGGTTCTGATCTGGAAAAACTTTTAGAGACGGGTGACCTCTCTTTGTCAGTAAACAAAACATTATTTACTTGGGCACATAATTTGTCCAAGTCATTAAAATTTGAAGGTTTGCTGGCAAACACCAGACAACTCCTGACTTCCGGTGAGAGGGCATCTATAATTACTTCTATAATCTCTGCCGGATTTTTATTTATTAGAAGCACCTGGGCAGCTTCCTTTATCTCACTCACAAACTGGTGCAGAGTCTCATTATGCCCCTGGGGGCGATAAAAGAGGTCCTGCTCCAGAGTGCGGCGTCTTTTCGCAGGTACAAATAAGTTGAGCGCCTCTTTATGAAAATCAGGGAAGTTGCTGTGTCGCAGCAAACATGAACTGAGTGGTTCCTGAGCATAAGGCAGAAGAACAGTTATTATATTCCGATTCAAATCAGGATAAGTTCGGCATAAATTTAAACAGATTTTAATAAACTTAATAAGCTTTTCCAGATCAAACCCGTCCGTTATTGGTAAGGTACATAAAAGTTTTTCCGCTGGATGCTTCAGCTTTCCATAGGAAAACCCAGGAGATGAAAGCTGCTGAGCTTCACCTAATGAATTTGACAACCTATTATTCTCAGCAAACAGATTTCTTTCGGACACAAAAACAGAATTTAAATGATCGGGTGCAACGTCACTCACGATTGGCAAAGTCGAGACGGCAGGTAGGCGTGATAAATTTGTTTCAGAAGTTGTATTATTTCTTAAGCTTTGAAACTTTAATTTGATACTTTGGAAATCAGTTATAATTTGGTTGCATTCCACATTGCAATCAGTTGTAGTGAGATTTAAATTGTTTAAAACATTTAGCAAAAAGCTTAATCTTTGCTCAAACAGGTTTAACCTGGCAGCTAATTTTTCCAATTTTGAAGGTTGATTAGAATCTAAATTATCCAACTCATCGTTCAAATCATCAAATGAGTAACGAGCCAACTCCAAGTGCTCTGGTAAATTTTCTTTACTTATGGTTTCTACGAGCTGCTCTGAACCTGCCTGAAGCAGACTCCTTAGAGCAGTCCGCATAGCCCTGACAGTCTCGACTCGGCCTCCGCGAGTAACCACCTCAAAAGCGAGTTCAGATTTTCTAAGATAATCAATTACCTTCGTTAAATCACCCATGTTGAATATGAAATTAATTATTACAAAAGATGAAATGTTTGCAATGACAATATTGTAAAACAAGGTGTTGTTAAAAAAAAAAAAAAAAAAAAAAAAAGGTATGTAATTACAAGGCAGAAATCAAGTGAGCAAGGAAGTTTTTATTTAAAAACGTTTTTTATAATTTTTTTTGTTTTGTTTTTTTTTATAAGATTATTAAATATTTTTTTGTTTTCCTTACTAACCCGAAACTGCTCCGCAATTAAAGAGAGAGAGAAAAAAATTGAATGTGTTTGTGTTAAAAAAAAAAAAATGAATATATATATTAAAAAAAATTGGTTAACCTGTATCTATGTTCAATTTAAATTAATTTATTCGGGCTGTACGGATGTGCGATTTTAAAACGCCAAGTCAAATGAGCAAGGAAATTTTTGAATTTATTTATTTAAGGAAAACCTCTTTTTTTGTTTTCCTTGCTTATTTAAGTCGACTGCTCCGAAAGTTAAATGCAAACAAGTCAATAAACAAAAAAAAAAAAAAACTAAAATTTCATCAAAAAAATTTGTGTAGGTTTTGAGATATGCTGGTTAGGAAAATTTTGTGTTTAGGTATTTGACGGACAAGGTAGATGTGAAAAGGTAAATTGCGCCACCAATTAACTTACCAAAAAAAAAATCATTAAACAAAATACCAAAGCAAACAAAAACAGCTGCTCCAATGTGAAGCTGACCCGGTAAGAAAATTTAATATTGGAAAGTAACCACCGCTCTGATACCAGAAACTTGTGCCGTCTTTTAATTATTAACAAATCAGAAGCTGAACTGAACCTTGAATAGACGACACAGTATTATGAATTAACCTACCTAAAAATTAAACAGAGATAACATTACCTTGATCTGCTAAAAATCTGCTGGAATAAGTCTTATTCATCCATTTACAAAAAAGGTAACTTATTTAATACAAATTATGTACACAGAATTCAGTTAAATGGTTTATTCAAAAAAACAAATAGTTTGTCATTAATAAAAAAATTGATATGCCCTTATGTATTCAAAAAAAAATTAAATTACATGCCCTTAGATAAAATTGAACAAATAATTAATTAATTAACCCACCCTAAAAGAACAACTAAAACCCTCCCCTTTTTCTGAATTTAATTTATAAGTAAATTTTAACAAAGATTACAAGATAACATTTCGACAAAAAAAAAAAATCATTCATATACAGTAAAGTTTTACTATATAGCTTATAATATAACGTGTACGTTTAACAAGGAAAGAGTTATTATACCTAATTTTGGTATACCTGTTTAGGTATACGGTTGATCAACCAAAATGTTTATTATAAAGAAAATTTTGGAAAAATAAACAAATAAAAAAATAATAGACTAAACTGAAAATAAATTAGTTTGTGACATCACCTTTAAATTAGAATAAATTTAGATAATCCCTGTGGGATTGTAATTGCCGAAAAGTAGCTAGCTGCGCACCACCCTTATATTATAAATAACTTAACCTAGACAAAAATTTAATAAATATACATTACAATCACAAGAGACACTCTGTAGAAACAACCTTTAAAATGTTTATGTAGATTTGCAGATATTAATAAAAAACAGGTTTGTAGTTTAGTAGCTGGTGAATAAAATGTTTATGTAGACTGGTAATAAAGTTTGTAAATTATAACAATTCAAAATTAAAAAGATTATCTATAAGCATGTTTTCTATTCTTTCTTTATATAAGTTCACTGTTGAAAACTTTGAGTAGATGGTGAAAAGTTTAGCCAGATGTAGAAGTAGAAAAGTTGAAAAGTTGACGTCGAAAAGTGGAAGTAGAAAACTTGAAAACTTGAAGTAGAAAACTTGAAAACTTGAACCCAGTTAAACTGTAGAACAGACCAAACACAGTCAAAATTACTGATCTGACATTATGCAGAAAAAACATGTTTAAAATGGTGCTGCATAATGCTTGTTACAGTTTGTCAAAAACATTACAGTTGGAACATGCTTGATAGTAATAGCAGAAAGCTTTAAAGTTTATAGTTATTTCCAAACTGATTTTAAAATAAGTTAACGACACAACTGTCCATTAAACATATGGTTTTACAGAGTTCTTCAATTATGAACATTTTAAAGTGCAAAGTTAGAAGCAAAAAACATTTACAGTCTGATTGTATAAAAACTTAGGTTAGATATGATTGACTCTAGTTTTAAATTTGATTAACAGAATTTTAATTAAAAGAAAGATAGCATTATATTTAGGCACAATTAATATGTATATATGGATGAATATCGACAGTTTGAAAATCTTAAACTTAATAATAATGAAAGCAGATCGTTACCTGGGTTAATACGGAGTGTATCTTGAAAGACGTTACAAAACATTACTATATGTTTTCAGAGAATGAACGACATTAACTTTTATTTTTAGAATACGCTGCACAAATAACTTACTCTGAAAACCTTACATTACATTACATTACGTTACACAAAGGCACTTTCCTCCAGAACAGTCTTCACATTAGGAGCAGCAAGAAAATGCGTCTTGACATCGTAGCAACTCAAGCAATATGGCCGGACGGCATAGGTTAGCTTTCTTTGTCAAAAGAAAGAATGGAGAACCATCAGCTGGCGTAATCTACCGAGCGGCAGGTGAAATAGGGAAGCAAGTAGGAAAGGTTGCCTAAATAAGTAAAATGAGGCGCGTGAAATTAACTGAACGTAACACCTTCTTCTTCAACAAAGTTGCCATCTCCAATGCGCACAAAATGTCAGCAAACTCCCCTGCTTTAGCATCTCCTTTCAAGTGAACTCTCATGTTTACCTTCAACGAAATAACCTTTATGTTTGGCCATAGGTATGATGACTTGACAGGCTTTGACCTCATCGGCTCGGGTACCACGGGGCACTACTGGTAATATCTGCCTGAAGTCACCGTCGAGCAAAACAGTCGCTCCTCCCATGATATTGTTGTTATTTCTAATGTCTCGTAACACCCTATCTAGAGCCTTGACTGCACCTCTATGAGACATAGTGCTTTCATCCCATACTGCCAGCCTACAATCTCTCAAAACTGTTGCCATATTGCTTTGCTTAGAGATGTTACAGATGGGCATCTCATTGTTGTTGAGGTTTAGAGGAAGTTTAAACGCAGAGTGAGCCGTTTTTCCACCTTCCAATAAAGTGGCTGCGATGCCAGACGAAGCAACTGCAATCTGCTTTTCTAGTCTTACTTTGGCTAGTAATAGGTTTATAAGGAACGTTTTTCCAGTTCCACCGGGGGCATCAAGAGAGAATAAACTACCACTATTAGAGCTAATAACTTTTTCGTAAACTAACAGTTGATCATCGTTCAGCTTTTTCTCGTTTTCCTCAACTACCTTTGCTAGTTTCTTGACTGTGCTAGTTGACAGATTCTCTTTTTCTGTCAAACTTTTTGGACCTTGTGTCTCCACCCCTTTTATCTGTTAGTTGGTTACCACTAAAATGCTTTTTGCATATGTTTTGAACTCGTGTTTTCTTTACATTTAAAATTGCCATAAAGGTTTTTTGACATACTTGAACTTTAGCAGGGATTCCTGGGCCAATAGTAGCTTTTTTTACAAAGTACGATATTGTCATACCTTTTCTTGCGCTGCCTTCCTTCTTTTGACGATTTCTCTTCGGCATACTGATTTTACAATATTTCAGAATAAAGAAGTCCTGGCATAGTTTTCTTGGAGTTGAATAGAACATGTGATAGAAGTGATTCACATCTCTTCTGGTCAGTTTCGTGTACTTCAGAGTTTCTCCAGAGTGACCGCAATTTGGGAGAGGCGGAGTGCCCTTTAAGGAGTACCTGAAACAAAAAATCAATACTACTTAATATAAACCAATCTTATAAGCAAAAAAGTAATATTTTATCCTGTAGCAACATAACAATAATTAAGTTGTTGACATTTTCAATTAATAATTTAAGGTCATTAACTGGTCAGTAGGGCTATGCTATGTTTATAGGTTAGGTTCATATTTTGCTTTCTTTACAGTTAGATTTGTGTCATATTTTAACGCAAACTTACCTCTCTCTCTTTTTCTTGTTCTTTGTCCAGTTTTCAACATTTCTAAGCTTCTTTCTGTCTCTTTCTTGTGGGGAAACAAATCTAGTTTCTTCCATTTCCATGATTACTTCAAGACAATACACAAGAATAACTTGCACATGAAAACATAATTTATTAATAATTCAGACAGTTTCAAAAAATTAAACATATGTTTAGTTCAGACAGTGACAAACTTGCAAATTAAAATAAATGCTCAAAGAAACTATTGTTACAAAAATTTGCCTTTTCACTATACATAAATCACAGTGGATAAGGAATAATTTGGAATTAATAGCTAACCCGGTGTAATGGAAGTCATAGGGATTAGACTGGTTTTGGAAGTAACTTTCCAAAAATAAGACTGCTATTGGAACAAACTTAAATTTTATATTAAATTTTTAAATAGGATGTGATTTTTTCTGGAACTGAAAATTTATATAAGAAGATGTGATTCAAAACACAGAGTAAGACAGTATCAATAACTCAATTTCGGATTTTTTGGGATAAGGCAGGTTTTGGAACTATAGGACCCAAGTATACTAATAAATAAATAATTTTGTGCATAACTATTTGTGTATAGGACACAATATACACGTATTTATATACGAAATACGTTAAAAGATTTATAGAGTGAAATCTAATATTCCGCTGTTTATTAATTCTCTTCGCTTCGGGCTTGGAACGGGAAAGGAGGACAATTAGTTTGTGTTTGAGTATTTAAAAATTATTTTATTAGTATATGAATTTAGTGGCTTCAAAAATTAAGGTCACAATTTTTCACTAAAATACAAGTTAGTTTATTAAAATAAAGGCTTTGTCCTTCACACTCCTGCTCTTATTTGAGGCCCCTAGAGCACAAGGGGTGTAAGTGACAAAAACCTAGTTTTGAGAAAATCTTGTTTAAAGTTTAAGTTAATTATAAAAATCATGTAAATACTTAGCATACTTGTAATTACTTAATCTACTTCTCCTTGGTTTTTGTGTTTGTACACAAATTTTGAAGTTATAAACTTTCTTCGTTTTATTGTTATCAGTCAATGTTTGATAAGAAGCGGCACTTACACCCCATGTCCTCCAAGTTTTGTTGGTATTACAGAAATAATGAAGAACCTAGGTGCTGTAGTCATAATTTTATTGAAGAACTTTATTAGAAAATATAAAAAATTAACAAGGTTTGAAAATAAAAATATATTCATAGTGGATATACGCGTCCAGTCAATCAGAGTCTGTGTCGTACACTCGGTCTGGATCTTCACTTTGAACTCTGGCTGATGCAACAGTAACCAATTCGCCATTGTGAGGAAGTTCTTTAAAAAAACTATGGTAAACTGGAGGTACAAAGGGAAGCAGCTTTTGTAAGTCCTTATATTTTGACTCCTTCAGTTTGGGTTTCTCAGGGTTTTGGATCAACTGAGGGAACTCAGTAGTTATTGGTCTGCCTTTCTTCTGAGGTTTCATATTAATTGTTTTAAAAACTTCTATTTCCCTGCTGACTGTTTCTTTGTAATACAAAGAAAAAGGATCATCTTTCTGAAAGTGGAGCCATTGCATCTTACTGATTCCAGTAACAGATTGCTTAAAAAAAGAACTCAATGAGTCCAGAGAGATGAAATCTGAGTTGATCATCGAAATAACCAAAAACTTTCTACTTGCTTTAGCAACCAGATCACACCACTGGCTTGGCACGTAGATATCTTTCATATTTCGCTTTTTCGCCTTTTCTATGAGGCCAAAATCCTGATCACATTCCATATAAGAATGTCCTACACTGAGATACTTGTGATCAACAGTATCTATGTTTATATTTCTAACAACATAGAGCCACATCTTCACAATCAAGTGGCTCTTGTTTTGGCCCCCGCAATTGTCACTATAAACAGTGACATGTTTCACAATGGGAGGTAGGCTTTCAACATACTTCAAAATACAAGAGGCAATCGATTCACAACCCCTAGAGGCCTGGCCCTCATGCCACATAAACATTTTGCTATCTCCAGTAACAAGGTAGTGAATACAAAAATTGTAAGTCCACAGTTGACGGCAGTAGTAAGCCATTGTGCATGTCAGAAAAGGAGTTGGTAGGGTTTTTTTGCAAATCGAAGCAAATTACAACTTTAGAAGGGTCATCTTTTGCCTCTTCAACGTCTTTAGCCTTTTCAGAGCGAGCAGCCTCTGCTTTTCTGATGTGCAACTCCTTCTGAACTTTTGCTGTTTTAGACTCATCAGAAGTGCCATGATCAATTTTGTTTTGAAGTACATCACACTTGTTACAAGTGTCTGTTAGAGGCCTTTGGAATGAAAGATTGAAACTTGTGTTAAATACATGCCTGTAATAACTTTCTTTTACCGGGATTTCATTTTTTTCCACACAGAACTCTTTATATAAGGCATACATTTTCGTATAATTTAGATTAGAATCTAAATACTTAACATTTGGGGCCTTTTCTCTAGCATAATGACTGCTGTACTTTGGTATGGATTTAATATGTTGCTTTACCAAGTCCACTGCATGTTGTGGCATTTTATTGACAGGAGTTTTATGAGTCCGTTTGTCTTTAGGAGAAATAACACTCCTAGAAAGTTTCTTTGTTTTTACAACATTGTCCACTCTCTTCACACTTAAGTTAAGTGTGGCAACGAAAAATTTCTTACATACTCTATGCTCCGCTAAAGTATAAATGCATGACACATCTTTGTCTTTACTCCGCCCTTCAACCCTCCTTTTAGGTTGTTCTAGGGTAAGAGAGGAATAAATAAAGGCAGTTTGTAGATCCCAGTTTCCAAGCTTCCAAAAATCATTGAATATTTCTTTGCGCCTTTCTTCATTAAAATTAATGTTACAAGCATACCTGCATGAGTGATTGTATTCTTTTACCGCTTTCTGTCCATGAACATTTCCTTTTCGATCAATGTAGCTTTTTCCTTCATTCCGTGCTCTCTTTGCTCTGTTCTTTGCCCACTCATCTATATTTCTGATCTTCTTCTTTCCTAGATGCTTCCTTTTAACTTTCCAGGCAACTGGTTCTGTGAAATTGTCATGAAGTTCATTATTAGGTACGTCAGGTCTCAAATCGAAATCTGAAACATACAGTCGAACTATATTACAAAGACAGCAATAAATTTTAAACAGCAATACAAAACAGTATTATAAACCAATTAAGTATTATATATCTATCGATTCGTATTGAAATTATCTTTAAATTGATATAAGTTTCGATAAGAATTGAACAGTTCTTAGTTGATACAGGAGGCCGTGAAGTTTACAAATAAATATTTAGTTTTTACCGTTTTTTTCCGACTTAGAATAGCTATTTTAGTCAGATAATTTATCAGTAGTCAACTCTTTTTCCAGTTTTTCAGATTGAAACTGTAAATTTGTCTATACTGTAATAGCCTACTTACCAAATAATATCTGTATTATACAATAGATTAGGTAAGGCCTCATTTTCTGCTTTTTTTGGAAACATATTTTTTGTTTTCCTGATCTTGACTAAATGGCTAAAGTTTGCAATTCGTCAAATGACCAAATTCTAGTTTCTAGAAGAATTTTTTCCTTTTTACTAAATAAATTGTGTATTATATTTTTAAAACGTGCCTGCCAGTATAGAAATTTCTAACTGCCAGATGGAGGGTTAAGATGAATGTGTATCCATCTTGATTTCCTCAGGTTTCGATATCTTTCTCATTATTTACTATAACAAATAGAAGGCAAAGCAATAAATTTAGCTCTTACCTTCTGAAGACTCGCTATCAGTCTCCAACTGTGGTTCGTATGTCTTATCTGCGTCCGAATCATCTGGAACGAAAACAAAATGCTATGACTAGAGTAAGAGATTGTAAATAACATACAAGTAGACTTCAAGTGAACTAAACATCAAGTCAAAGTTATTGCAATTTTGTTTGCTAATAATGTCTGTCTATGCTACTAATGACATGCAATTAAAACAAAATTGTTTTTATACTTACCATCAAAAATGGGGTTAGGTTCATATTCTTCTTCTGAGTATTCCATTCTCAATAACTATGTTATTGGAAACAAATAAAACAATCTTTTAATGCTTTTAAACCTACTAATTAAAACCTCAGTTGATTGTTAAATCCTCATTTAAAAAATGTAAAGCAAATCAATAAAAACAATGACTTCAACGTCAGTCAAAATCCAAAGTCAGTCATCAAAACAATAGCTTTGTTTGGAAGACAAGAGGTGTAAGTGAACTAACATCCCTTGGCCACTAAGTTAGTCACATGTTTTGCTAAGTAGTACTTTTTTGTGCCACCAGATCTCAGCACCTGATGGACTAGGACCTACACCTCTTGTGCACCATATTTTCATCATGTTTGGGAATTCATTTCTTTGGTTAACTCTATTCATGATAAAATGTCACTTACACCCCTTGTGCTCTAGGGGTCTCATTTGAGATGTGGGGCCAATATGTTTCCAAAGCCAATTCCATACCCAAGTAATTCCAATGTATAAGATCTGGTCGATGGTCACGACCCATGGTTCTAAAAAAAAAAAAACATTGTTTACATCTGACACCATACTTTTCTAACCTACATTTGTGTTTTCTATCCTTTGGTTTTTTTATAGTGTCAACTTAAACAAAGTAAGACTACGAATAATAATAACGAAGTATGTTTCCTTACAGACCCCCATCATACACTTCAAACATTTTTACGGTAGCTTAATATAATACATTTTGTATGATTTCCTCATAAAAAGGAAGCCACTGCGGGAGTCGTTCGACATTCTGGCTTCAAACGCCAAGTCCATTCGTACTACTTCAATTTTATCTGACAAATAAAATATAAATTTAAAAAACAATTAAGTTACAACTGCTTTGAAAAGTTTAAAAAAATACCGGCTTAAGATTACGCACAATCTAATTTATATCATATTAACAAATATCTAAATCCTTGGTAAACATTATAAGCATGCATGTAACATATTGAAATTGTTATCTATTTAATATTATAGAATTTTGAACATACAAATAAACAAAAGGATCTACAAAAACAATTTATTTTTGACGACATTGACTGTGTTTACTTCATGTTAGCAATAACATAATTGAAAGAATTTATAAAATTACCATTACTAAACGATTGATTCAAATAATGATTTGTGAGAGTAAACACGAACAATGAAAAACATTATAAATAATCTGAGATATGATTAATTAAATTTGTAATTGAAGTATATTATCTTACCTAGGCTGCCATAGGAACAGATCCTATTGTTGATCTTATTGCTGGCAAAGGTATAACTTTTGTGTGTTTACAAGGATGGATTGTTAGCCAATTTTGGTATCGGAGGAAATGTGCATAAAATAATTTTATCACACTTCCTCGTGAAAACGTTAACTAAACAATTCAACCTGTGGAGGCTGAGACGAGTGTGATGAACCTAAAATGAGAAAATCCATAAATTTTGCATTGATATCTCACTACTCAAATGACACCTCTACTTATATTGAATATTACACCCACTAAAAATCCAATGAAAAAGCATATTTTGCATTCGAGATATCTCTTACAATTCGATATTCAGAATGTCCCATAAGTAAAGTGCCAAACTTCGGAAAATGGTTCTATTGAAATCCAATGAAAAAAACTGTTCTATAAATAAAACAGTTGATATGTTTACAGATTCCATTATTTCAGCAGCAGAAAATAATATACCAAAAACTTCAACACTACCTAAACATCCACCAGTTCCTTGGTGGAACGACATATGTAAAGAAGCTCTGCGCCCATCACCCGCCAACAGTTTTTCTTCGTCACTGAGGTCCATCTGTTCCTCAGTGTGTGTTTCATCAGCAGTTGTACCTAGGGTATTACTACCCGTCGCTACTGCTTGATGTGCCAACTCCAAAGTTGCCTCTGTGAGTTGGCCGAAAGGAAAATCCTCAGTTTCCCTCGTCTTCTCTTTATCTTCTTCCTTCCTCCGCGATAGTTGGCCTCCTCCAGAATCCGAGAGGCCTGCCTCCGTAGAGGGTGGACTAGTCGAGCTCCCGCTTGGGGTACCACCTGGGGACACAATATTCTTTTCACTCATCGCGCATCAGTATAGAAGATTACTTTCATCCGTGGTTTTTGTTCAGAGTGTCCTTCTCTTAGCCTTTGGGATGCCACACCCTCGTGTGCAAGGCAGCACGTTGTCCGGTTCTTCCGCCGTTGGGATTAGAATCCTCATCCGCCTTCGGAGCCATTGACCATTTTTCACCATGTAACCCTAGGCAGGGGCCCTTACATGGTTCTACCATCCGGAGCCAGATGGACCAAGGTTTTTTGTGACGAAGGTGTTACTCCTCCCCACTCCTCCTTTCTCATATTGAGACCCCGGTCTTGGGACCGGTATAGCGGTTTCTAAAGGATAACTCTTTTGTTTTCCTGCACTTAGTCTTATCGCAACATTCAGAAAATTCTCTCTGTGGCCTTCCATGGGTAGAAATTTCACCGGAGGTTGAAGTCTGAGTTCCCAAAACACTTGTGGGAAAATTTGAATCGTCTTTTAAGCCAGGTCTCATTATTTTTTTAAAACTTTCCTCGGGTTCTGTGGCATTTTTGCCATCGAATGTCAATTTGCTGACGCAGACTTCTTAAAATAATGTTTACTTGTGATGAAATTTCATCACTTAAGTCAAAATCACCATATGAGTTTATTACATATGAAAATAAAGCGTCAAATATGTGTTCTTTATTGTTTTGACATCAAATTTCGAAGAAGTCCAATTTTTCAATGATTTGATCCATTTAAAAAAAATTACAATTCGCATAAAGGCAACACCAACTTTGGTTTTATTGTAGTGTATTATTACTACATAAATATATTTCTTTTACCATCTGTTTATCGTTGATTTTGGATTGGTTAAGGGCCGCTATATTGAATCTGATTCCCATAAGAGCAATGCTACAGAATAAGTAATTTTTTCCGTTAATTCCAGAAATAAATTTAAAAATTTGGTTTCATTTTCAAGTACTGTCATATGCGGATGTTGATTGCCGAATACATTTTCAAAAACCGTAGTTTTGTTTTCATAAACGTATGATGTAAATAGTAAACTTTATAATTTTTTTACAAAAAGAAATATTGCAAAAAACCTTAGCAATCACACCCTCAATCTATTTTACTTTAAGAAAAAAATACAATTTTCGTTTTTTTGATGAAAATAACACAAAAATATGCTTAAAAGTGAAGGTATGGTTAGATTAGGAAGATTGAAATTGTAGCTAACTTCGTCGTTTTGAATTTAGGGACCCAAGCCTTAATACAGACAGCCAACCACATTGTCTGTCTACTTCTCGTCACATCTTCCCAAATAAAAAATAAAAAAGAATTATGTACCACTTTTGTTGTCAAAAGGCCAATCTCCTGCCATATAAGGTCCTTCTTCGTGGTGTTTTTTACCTGTTTATCGGCAATATTCCACAGTATTCCATGACTACCGACGAGCTCGATAAGCTGTTCATCCTCACTAGCCGTAAACTTATTAGACATTGTAGATATTATATCAATAATATTCATACAACTACAGCACTCTCTTGTAAAATTAAAACTATTGCCCAAAAACATCTCTGTTGCGCTCCTCGGTCCGCACTTGACTGCTCTCAGAGGAGTAGTCCAGTTGCGTAGAGCGCACTGCGGACCGTAGAGGGGTCTAGGAAAACGGCCCTGTTCTATTACATGTTGTGGAGTAAGCTCCGCAGTGCGCAGTGCGCTCCGCAGAAAGTTTGGAGCTAGAAAAACTCAGCTTAAGCAAATCACAGACACTAACTACAGAAATATGAACGGAACTATAATTACATCTGTAAACATAAACGCTTAAAGGTAAGTGGACATAGGTCGAGCATGGCCGAGACTCGAATCGTCCGGCGATGTCGCCAACAATTTCAACGAAAGGAAAGAGCGGAGACTGATCGGCCGACGAGTCGGTCGGTAAAAGATCAAATGATGTTGCTGTCGAGAGGTCGGTGTTTCCAGATGGGAAACATTGATCAATGTGTACATTCAATGAAAACATTTTAATTTAACAACTAATGTTTGCGTATTTAAATTTTGAATGATAAATAATATTTAAATTTAAAACTTTAAATTAACTTAAATAGTTACATTCAAAATAACTAAATGCGTTTGTTAATAATTCTAAAAATTACAAGTAAACACATAATTACAATACAATAGTTGTAGAAGTAATTAATTAGTAATTCTTGAAATGTTAGTTCCTGTTAATATGTACCACTGGGCATACATTCTTTAGAGCGCCGTGATTACTAGAACTTACTTAGCCTCAGCCATTTACTAGGAAACCATTGACTCACATCTTTAGGTGCAGTAATAACTACAAAATTAGATGATTTTACTACTAAAATTCTCTATATTTTTAAACAATATTAACATAACAAAACTTTTCTAAACTTTTTATAATGAAATAATAAATTATTTAGTTGTATAATATAATTTATTTATTTATTTTATTTCTACAGTGAAATCATTTAAGACAATTATACCACAAAAAATAGGCCTACATCAAACTTGTGTAGGATCACCATGTAGACTTTACAGTGTTTATCATATTTTTTTAATTTCTTGGCTTTTCTTTTGTAAACTATTTTATTTTCAGCTAATATTTGTTTATGAAAGATAGTATCTGTATTAAGATTATAAGTTAAGGGTTATCAGTTGTGTAATATGTTAAATGTAGCATTGTGAACTAAATTATGTTTACATGTATTTAAAAATATAATTTTGAAATCTTAAATGATATTAATGTTGCTATTATTATCATTCTAGATTGCTATATGTTTTGTTGTGTAAGATCCGTTTAACAGCAAAAAGCTAATAGTTTGTCAAAGTAATATCATAAAGGTCTATGTATATCCTTCATATGTGAGAGCAGGCACGGATACAAGGGTGGGGGGGGTCATAATAGTCTTCACCCCCCCAACCTGAGACGATTTTTTAATCACGGAAAAACGTTTCAAAAGTTTATTGTGTTTCAGATTTTCGTAAACAGTTATTGGTACTAATCCAATACGCTCTTGATTTTTTTTATAATTTTTGCCTATTAACACGAATGTCACCAGCACATGGCGTAGGAAAAAACAACTATTGATACTACTGTTTTTATAGAATAGTCTTGTCCGTTCCCGCGCAGGCGCAATGATTGCCGTGATCCAATTGCAAGGAACATCTGAGTAAAATAGACTGACATTTGAATTGGAAGGCCTCGGCTACGATACAAGCGGTGGGCGGCGAGCGTTACTAGCAAGTGCAAGTGGCGTGGCCTGAGCGGTGGATGTGGCTACGATGCAAGCGACAACATTCCCATAATTGTCTCAGTCAAAGAGATGACGTTACACGAGGAGCTAGTTTTATATCTTCCAGCGATAACAAATAATAATTTTACGAAACTGGATCAAGTTATCGCTTCACTTAGGATCTCCAGAAAGTCATTCAGTCAGTTTACGGCATTACTTGTTTAAAATCACAATATAGGACTACTATATCTTTAACCGTGATATTTACTTTTGTCTAGAAATTCAGGTGTAACCCGGGTGGAGAGTATTTTAAAAATATATACTTCCTGTAAAAATAACAATGTTAAACAGTCCCACAACAGAAAGTTTAAATCCTTCATGGGGTTTAAAAAATAAATAAACTCTTGAACGGAATGCCAAATTCCAAAATTATAACCGCACAATCCTTTTTGTCTACCTTCGGATTTTCTTGAAGTTTGGATTTTAACATAAATTCAGGTGTAACCCAGGGAGGGAGTAATTTTAAAATATATGCTTCCTGTGAAAATAACAATGGTAAGTAGTCCCATAACAGAAAGTTTTAATCCATTATTGTTGTTTAATCCATAATTCATGGTGTTTAAAGAATAAATAAATCCTTGAACCGAATACAAAATTCCGAAAGTATACTCGCAAAAATTAGCATCTTTTTTTCTGTCAGATTTTCTTGAAATTTTGTATACAAGTGGTCGTTAGTTTGTCATGAACGCATACGTATCAAACATACTTAATTTTGCCTTTTTAACAAATGACATATGTTTGTTGAAAGTAAAGAAACTCTTGAGCGTCGGGCGGCAGTCGAAAAATTATCTAACTGGTTTGATCCTAAACGGCGAGCGTTATGCCAACGCTCATCCGCCACTTGCATCGTAGCCAGCCAACCGTGTTTAACAAGTAAACTCCATCAGTTAGATAATTTTCGTGCGCCGCTTGCACCTGCTACTGCCGCCCGCCACTTGCATCGTAGCCAGCCAACCGTGTTTAACAAGTAAACTCCATCAGTTAGATAATTTTCGTGCGCCGCTTGCACCTGCTACTGCCGTCTGCCACCCACCGCTCACCGCTTGCATCGTAGCCCAGGATGAACATCTGAGTAAAGTAGCTACTCGAATTTGAATTAGGCGTCAACGCACATGGTCAATGGGAAATTATCCATGCACATGGCAGTGACACTGCGAACAAGGGTCACACAGCATTCGGAATGGTTCACAGATGTTTTTTAACTTATGAATCTGGATGCCATACTGGTTAGTTGTGACTAAAAGTAAGTATACATTGAGCGATTATAGGGCGATTCGTACATTTTGTTGATTCACAAAAATTGCTGGTACAGAGCAACATCGGCGGCGACAAAAACCTCCACCTGTCTTGTCTGTCTATATGTCATACAATTATCTACCTACATCGAGTTTACTAAAATTAATTATTTGGTAGTACGATGGATCAACTAACCACTGCGGGGTTGCAGCCGCTTTTATTATTATAAAAAGTCCCAAAAAATAAGACCGATGATGGTGGAGGAAAAAATATTTAAAAACTAAGACAGATATTTTAACATTTGCAAAACTTTTGTTAAATTATGGCATTTGTTAAAAAAATTCTTTGAAATGAATGAATCAAGTTACCAATGCTGCTACGAAAATTTTAAAAACGAATTCAAATTTTTAGCACCACTATTTCTTCTGAAGTGAAGTAAGAGGTAATTCTAACTCTGTAGATTGCTATTTATTATAGTGCATGGTTACCATACCTAACAGTTATTTTTTGTTGTTGTTTTTTATGCAACTTACAGAATCTACTCATATTTTGTTTTGACGATGACCTCCATAAAGATATTTAATTCATTAAATCATTAACATCATTACAACAATAAAATTAAAATCATTTAAATGAAATGTAACCTTTAAGGTTAAAGAATGAATTACTTACACTAATTCCCAAAACTAATGAACACAAAACACTTGAAAAGATACTTACACTTTTGTAATGATTTTAACTTTTCTTTCATTTATTTGGCTTTCATCTGACTTAAAATTTGGACTTTCAGAAAGTGGGTCAGGAAGTTTAGAAAGATCAACCAACTCTCCCTGCTTTGCATTATTAATGGCATTTCTATATTGTTTTATACGCCTAGCCTTTCTTTTTGACAGTGCTTTTAAATCCTTTTTCTTGAGCAGAAAGCCATTGATTTTCATAAATCTGAAGTCGATGCTCGAGCCAGGGTATAACTGAAAACATAAAGAATTTTAATTTATCATTGCAAGCCTAAATATAGAACATAAAATACAGTTCTTTAGCAAATTCAAGAAATGGGTGCTTATTTTTTATTAATTAGATACAGCTTTCCAATTAAAGATAATAACATTTTCTGTAAAGACAAAACTTTTTATATTAATTTAATTTATATTAAGAATTGATTTTACCTGTGGCAGAGGGATAGTAGAGCTCATATTGTTTTCATGTGAATGATCAATATTTTGTGAACCAGTTGTTGTTTCTTCTTTGCCATACCGGTACTGAGTGATTTCTCTATATTCATCCCCCAAAAGAAGTAACCTGGCCTGATCTCTACATGCCACTAATTCATTATTATCACACTTTGTGGAACCTCAACAAAGGAAAATAAAAATATATATTTGGTTAGTCATTCGAGCATATGCAATATAATGAAATTAATAATAACACAGTAATGTAGTATCTTAATGACAAGACATTTTTGGTCCCAAGAAATTTCAGGTCTTCAGCAACCTCAATAGGTTTGCCAAATTAAAATTTTAGGTCATGGTGTCAGGAATACAACCCAGGACCTCCTTGTTAGAAACAACTCATTGGTTTTTAAAAATATGTAATGGATTTCACCTACCTTGAGATTAAAAATATGTTGTCCACGTTCCGTAGTCCAAATTTAAAAATAATATTGGGAATATATTCCACGACAACACAATAACACTTAAACACATACACACAGTACTATGGACGATATTTTACAATTACACACATTTTGCGAAGAACAAAAACACTTCGCGTCATCAGGTGAATACACATAAACTAAGTCCTACGCCTAAGCCTCTCAGAGCGCCTAACACTGGTTAACTGAGGGCTTGATTAATGGTCATTGCGAGGAACATCCCCCACCACGTTTACTTTATCAATTTCCTTAATAGGCCTGTCCAAAAGTCTATTTACTTTGTTTTGAATTAAGGGTAAATACACCGTACTAATAGTAGAACTAGGCTGAGAAATACAGTTTTTTCTTATAGACATAATCACTGTTTCTTTAAATACCCTTTTTCTCCAATTATTTTCTTTAAGTAAAATAGACCACTTGTCCCAACTAATAGCATGGTTGTTTGCTATTACATGTTCTGCGATCTTCGAGCGATTAACCTCACCAGCAGAAATGCATTTATTATGCTCAGAAACCCATTTTTTAAAAGGACGCAATGTTTGTCACATATACGGCACGCAACACTGGCACGGTAAATTATAAACAATATCTTTATTGTCCACGTTATTATTTTTTGTCTCAATTTACTAACAAAATTGTTAATCGTTTTAGAATTTTTAAACACTATCCTAATTGAGAATTTCGTATTAATTCGTCTGATCTTTTCCGACACGCCTTTTATGTATGGAATCCGAACAGTGGCTTTTGGTTTTTCCATAGTTTTTTTATGTCTATTGTTGTTCACTTTTTTAAAAGCTTTCTCAATAATAAAGTTAAGATGGGAGTTATTTAATAAATCGTTTTTTATTTTTGTTATTCATGCATTAAGACGATTTTGTTTCGCTGCGCTTTGTCGTAAGGGGGTGGCCACACTTTGCAGCTAATCGCAGTTGTCAAGATGAATTCGATGAAGACTTGCTTCGGGCTATTGCTGTTAGGTCGTACCTTTTACAGAAGCAGAGGCAACACAGATTTGGAGTTCATCCCTTAAATGCTGTTCGTGTAATCCAAGGGCAATTCCATACTTTAATGGCATTTCTTAGGAAGGGCGACAAAATTTTTTTCTTCTTATTTTAGAATGAGTGCTTTGTCATTTGATGAACTATTGACGTGTGTCCAAGATGCGATAGCAAGAGAAAATAAAATACCAGTTCTAGGGTTAAAAGTCGTCTTATGTCATTGCTGATATTGATAAAATAACAATAAATTCTTACCTTGTTTGTTTTTTACATTAATGTCCAGTTGGTCAAAGTTGTTAATAACTATTCTAGCCACTTCTATCCACGATTTGGATTTTAAGTCCTTATCACTGTACTTTTTCAGAGTATTATCCCATATAGCGGGCCAAGTACTGATTTCACTAATAAAAATATCAACGTCCAACATGTATAGAAATTAATATACTGCCAATCTCAACTCACAACACTGAAATGGCAGGACTGCACAGAGTAGGGGAAGCTATACGCTGTGACTTGTCGCATACTCGTGGCCGGCTCCATAAGCTAACACGGTGTGAGTTTTTTTCGCAGCAACCAAGAAATGCAGCCAGTTGCGTTAAGAAATCTGTCGCATGATGTGGCCACCTTCATTTGATTCAATGTGTTTAGCTAATTTCATTGTCGCACGCGTTTAATCGGATGCGACAAAATCGCATAATGTGGCCGTGGACTAAGTAGGCCTATACATAATATACATAAATATTCAACTAGTCAATCGGGTGATTTGATACAAAAATTTGTCAAATTCATTTAGTACAAACCTTAATTTGAAAAATTAAAACAATTTTAAGTATTATACATAAATATTATACTTAAGGTTTTTAGTAACC
Source organism: Philaenus spumarius (assembly GCA_018207615.1). Taxonomy (NCBI): domain Eukaryota; kingdom Metazoa; phylum Arthropoda; class Insecta; order Hemiptera; family Aphrophoridae; genus Philaenus; species Philaenus spumarius. The sequence continues at coordinate 31,804 of JAGFPH010010141.1, forward strand.
AAGTTTTACATTTTTTTCTAAGGGGAAAAGCAGGCGGCTTAAAATTTAATTTAGATGAGTCTGTTTAGTTAAATTTTAGTTCAAAATGATTTCAAAAACATAATACCATAGTCTATGACAAAATGCATGTTCACAATTCTCGGATTGATCAATCCATAATTAAAGATAGGTACAGAAATGAGTAACCTAACACAGCAATAGATTTTGGTAAACCTAGAAGAGGGGAGGGGGGACATACTCATGAAAATTGAAAATTATTGTATTAAAATAATTATATTGAACCAGTTTCACTTTTGCAACAAAACTAATGTAGCCCTATTTAATCGTTTTCTAATCAGTAAATCAATAAAAGCTACTTATATATTTTTACTAATAATTTTACACTTAAATACTTACAACTCTATTACAAATTTGAAGGTTGACTATTTTAGAATTTACTTTAAATAATATACACACGCTTTCTCACAACGTTTTGCTATAACTGCATTAACTCCAACTAACTTCAACTTCTGCTTCTAAGCCACAAATGAGTTTAGATGCTTAGCTAACAGAAACAGATCTTTTTTACCGCGGTAAAAGCTTCTTTTCCCATGGCAGCCTATCATCACTAAATCAGTTGACCAACCTTAGAAAACAAATTAATTTCACTTTTTTCAAAATTATTAAAATAATCTTAATACATAAATAAATATGTAATAATAGTAATAAACAGCAATAATATAATTAATAAGACAATACTTGGCTAAAAAAATAGTTCTTAATAATACTCACCTCATATTTATATTTTAATATTTTAATTTAACATATCAAACCTAAAATATTGCACTATTATTATGAAAATAAATTAAATTCACTTAACACTATGTTGTTTATTTCAGAGGATGAAGTCCGAACTAGATGGAGATCTATGAAAGACTACTACCGAGTTCAACTCAAAGCAACGAAAAAAACCAAATCTGGAGATGCTGGCGGACGTAAAGCTACGTGGCCGTTTTTTGAGCTTCTCTACTTCCTTAAAGAAGAATTTTCCCCTTCAGAAACCACTGGAAACTTGGACCAACTGGACTTGGAGAACACACAACAGGACAAGCAGTTTTCTGAATCGCAAAATGCGGAGGAAGGAAGGTGCTGATGAATGTGGGGGCGAGGACATTTCTGTAACTACGCCCAGGTGTGATACCCCAACTACATCCTCGCGTTAGTTAAATATTGTTCTAAGAATGTCTAATTACAATAATTATTGATATTTTCAAGATATTTTTTGTACATGTGTAAATTAGTATATAAGGTAGAACAATTTAAATACAAACTCATTTTCGCACTAGAAGGAAGAAAAATGTGTGTGTACGAAAGACATTTCAAACTTGTTGTTACTGTATGTAACAGTAAAATGTTTTGTTATCTTCCATTTAGTTTAGTTCAATTCAACGACTTGCTGTCATTTTACTTCATTAAAAGAAAATGACACTTTACTTACTTACATTTACTTTTTAATCACATTAACAATTATTTTCAAACTGTGCTGGCCATAAGCTGTAACTTTTAATTTTTTCATTATTTTGGCTAAAGCCCATTTATAACTATGTTTATTCAGAAAATATATTAAACTGCTTTTTAGACGATGGTTCAAAGAATTATTTCACTTTTCCAAACTAGTTTCATCACAGTGTTTTGATGTAGGCTACTACTAAGTGATATTTTGAGATAACAAATTTGGTGAGCACTTTATAAATTAAATGCAAGACCATTAATTATAAACAATCAGAGTGTTTTTTTATTCGATTCTATATAATCTATACAAATAAAGCAGATTTGGACAATTATAGCAATCGCCATAGTTTTGTAACTAAATTCTATTTAATTTTTTCATAATTATTTTAGAAGATTGACAGCCAAGCAATTTTGTGTTAATAAAATAAAAGTAGAGTACATACCATCAGATGAATGGTATATTTACAGGACAACTTCTTTCATAACTATGGCACTGGCACTACTTAAGAACTAATGGTGAAATTGTGTATTTAACTACCAAGTTGATTCCTTGTGGCGAATGTAACTTACATCAATGTAACTACGAGTCTTTCCTCAGCACTGATAGGCTCCCTCCAGTTTGTCTTCTGCTTTTCCAAATTACAGGCAATTTTACCTAAAATGTAATCAAAAGTGTTCGTACTCATTCTGGTGTACTCAAAAAACATTTTCTCATTCCTCCTCAAAACCGGAAACAAATGGTGGTATTTACCGAATCGCTTTCTCCCCTCACACACTTCACTTTCCCACTCTCTACGTCGTCGCCTTAAAAACACATAGTTAAATAAATAATTATTGTTTAAACATAGTAAACGACGGCGGTCCTCCTTGCTCAATGCCATCTTCGCAACTGATGTTAAAAACGCAGTGTTACGCATCGCACCAACACGCAGGCAGTGTGTGCGGTTCACGCAAGATTTCGCAACGCAACGCAGTCTGTGTGTTTGTACCCTTATATATATATATAAATTAAATGAAAATAATCTATATATATAAAATTCAATGTATGTCCGTCTGTTTGTACGTTTGTATGTTTGTCCTTTATGCGTTACCAAACCGTCCATCCGATTGCTTTGAAATTTTGCATAGTAACACAGGTTAACCCTGGGAAGGTTTTAGGCCATTTACCGAAGTCCTAGGACATTAGGGCTACGCCCCAGTGGCCCTCAAAGTTTCAATGTTAATCTTATGGAAGGTCAATCTTAAGGAAGAAGAAGAAAGATTTCTTTTGATTTTATCAGGGGCACAAAAAACAGCTGTTCGTATGAAAAGCTTAAAACAGCTGATTTTGATCAACAACTGATTTGGATCAAAAACTGAATATAATTTTAGGTTAGGCCTACAATGAACTAAAACACCAATTATTGGGCTAATTATTTAAGATATATAAAAGCCAAATACCACTGACTGACTGAACACTTAAAAAGAATACAATTACGTTAAAAAGACTGAAAATACCAACCACCACGGGCAACGCCGTACGGGTCAGCTAGTCTAAAATAAAACTTCTAATTGATTTATAAATATGAAATTACTATTGTCGACAACAAATACAATACATACAAATACTATTGTAATACATAAAGTGCATTAAATAGACATACTTGGATTTTAAAAGGTTTGCCTCTTGGTTTTCTTTATTTCTTTAACCAGTGCAGTAAGTGACCATTGAGTTTTACCCATAATTTTTCTCTTTTTTTCCTGCAGTTTCTTAAGTAGCTGCTTCGCTTTGCTTTTCTCTGAGGCTTCAATTTCTTGTATTTTAAGACGGTTTCTCCTTTCATTAGGAGCCTCCTTCCATCTGCAGTTAGCATTCCAATGCTTAAAATTATTTCTTTGTTCATTTTAAATTCATCAACACCAACAATAACTTTAATAGAATCATAAATCATTCTTTGTGCTATTAATGACTCTTCATGAAGATTTTCAACAATTGTTAAGTTGCCACTAACAGAAAATCCTCTCAATTGAAGCATTCGAATGACACATGGTCAAAAGAATCTTGATAACATTTTTCAAGTTGGTAAAGTTTGTAGATTCCTGTAAAAGAGACATATCCAAAACTCATCTAACCACTCTTCATTCTTGCGGCAGTCTTTTGCATTGATAAAAGCTGCTTGAACTCCCTGTCTGCTTTTTCAATTGTGACTGAGTGCAAGAGATTTGATTCCAAAAGAATGTCAAAGGTCTTCCTCATGCTGCTTATAACTTTTTCCTTAAAGTGGCCTACTTTAGAAAGGCTTAAAAAAGCAATTGCCTTTGTCAGTGGGTAGAACAGGGGGACTTTTTTCAATTTTCTTTTTCATCATGTGCTACATTCAATCTCTACATTCATGTCTGAAAACTAATAAGTCTTTTTTATTATATCCTTTACATTTTTATATCACTGACCTGGTGGCTTAGCCTAAATCAATGGCTTCAGGTTGGACTTCTCAAAAATATCAATATTTTTCAAAAGCTTCTCTTCCAAAATTTCTTTTTTTACAAAAAGATCCATAAGATTCCTTACTAAACTCAACAGACTATCATACAGGAATGGGTGCATTGGCGCATCCCCTTGAAACGCCCTCAGAAAAGGCTCAATGTCTTCAGCAATAGTTTGCAAAAAAAACAATTCTGTGGGTAGCAGATTATCTTTCATGATGTCAGCGATATTTTTAAAGCTTTGGCATGAAGGCTCCTTGTCTGTTCCTTTTACTGAATCAACATAGATT
>JAGFPH010010142.1:0-42117 GCA_018207615.1 Philaenus spumarius
TTGAAAGCAAAGTTGAGGGTAATTTAATTAAAATAGAACAGAAAATGAATGATAAATTTACGTTGGTGGATACAGAAGTAGAACAGGTGAAACAGAAAACAAAAGATTTGGAAATAGACTTTACTGACAAAATTAATTCTAAATTTAGGAGTGTAAATAATAACTTAGAAGAATTTAAGAGTGATATGGAAAGTAGGCTAGATAACAATTCTGTAGTTATGATTGGGGATATGAAAAATGAAACCATAATACCAGATTTTTACCATGAGAAAAGAGAACCGCATCCAAAAACATTTTTAAATGCTTTGGAAATGTTTAATAAGTGTAGGCAAGATAAGTGGGAGTTTAAAAAAGTATTGATTAGAAAACATTTTAAAGAAGAAGCAGAAATTTGGTTTGATGTTCACAATGTAGAATGGAAAGATTTTTCAGAGTTTAAAGTAGCCTTTATGAATAGATTTTGGTCTCAGGACAAACAGGAGAATTTGAGAGTAAAAATAATGTTAGGTAAAATTTATCAGGGACAGGTTAGGGATATACATAACTATGTAATCAGGTTGTTTCATCAAACTCAATTCTTAGACCCACCAGTGCCAATGGAAACATTCACGAGGCATATTGTTAAGCAATTACCTAATGACTTAAGACTAGTGTTGTTGGCAGCAATGCCTGATAGTTTAAATAGGCTAGAAAAAATCATCATGGATTGGCAAGAGAGCCAAAAACATATTAATGAAAATAGAAATAGTAATTCAGAGGCTAACATGTTTCGTAAAGAAGTTAATCAAAATAGGCCATCATTCTTCCAAAATAGGCCATTTCAACAACATAGGCAAACATATGATAATAATAGGTCGACATTTCAACACAATAGGCCACCTTTTGAACAAAATAGGGCATTTAATCAGAGTAGGCCACCATTTAATACGAACAACAGTGGAAATGTAGCCAATAGGGAACAGAATGGACAATATAATAGGCCACCAGGTGATTTTAATAGGCATATGACAGGTAATGGTAACAGTCAAAATAGACAAACCTCAACTGGGCAAAATAAGGGAAACGAACATCGACAATAATACAATCGGCTGGTATTCATTTGTCGGAACAAGACAAGCCGACGGAATCTAGTGTTAGTAAAATTTTAACGACACACATACACAATAGTAATAATAATAATAATTTAAAGTTAGAATCAAATGATATGTTAATAAATGAAAATAATTTCACTGAAATTAAAACTAAACCTATTAAGGGTGACATAGTAGAAATAGAGATAGAAGTTTTCAATAAAAAATATTCTTGTATAGTAGACTCTGGTTCAGAAGTTACTGTAGTAAGTGAAAATATTTTCAAAGAATTAGTGGAATTAAGCCAAAATAAGATTATGGAGCTACCGGTGTCAAATTTGTTAATAACTGGAGTAACTGGCACTAGGAGTAAGAGAATTTCAAAACAAATATGTTTAGAGGTTAAGATAAACAATAAAACTTTATTAATGAATTTTTTGGTAATTAATGGGCTAAATTTAGATTTCATAATGGGGTGTGATTTTTTGGAAAGTTGTAGAGCTAGAATAGATTTTGAAAACAAATTGATACATTTTAAATATGAGAACGTTGAAGTAGATAAAAAATTCATTAATAAAGAGGAAATGTATGTGTGTGGTTTAAAATTGTGTAAGAATAAAAATAATGTTGTTTTTGAAGAAACAAATATGTTCAATAATATAGAGTCACAAATGGAGGACACGGTTTATTCTTTTTATAATGAGGCAATGTATGGTAAGGACAATTTAGAAATATTAGAAAACGATCGGGAATTAGAATGGGAACAAAATTTAAGGGAAGTAATTAATAGTAGTAATTTGGGGAATGAATTGGAACAAAGTAAGTTGGCCACTGTTTTGAATTATTATAGGGATATTTTTTCGGACAAAGCGGGAAAAATAAGGGACTTTAAGGCCAAGTTAAACATTAAACCAAATGAACCATTTATAAATAGGTCATATGCAGTGCCTCATTCGAAAAGAGAAGCGGTGCACTGCGAAATTGAGAAAATGATAGCAAACGATATTTTAGAAAGTTCAAGCAGTCCTTATTCAAATCCCTTAGTATGCGTCATAAAAAAGGACGGCTCAGTTAGGTTATGTCTCGACGCAAGACAAGTAAATAAATTAATAATACCTGACAGGGAAGCACCTGAGAACATTGATGACTTGCTACAAAGATTTGAGGGGGTAAATTACATTAGCAGTATTGATTTAGTAAGTGGGTTTTGGCAGATAGAATTGGATGCAGAATCCAAAAAATATGTAGCATTTACTTTTAATGGGCGAAATTTACAATTTAAAAGGTTACCGTTTGGTTTGAATATAAGTACCTCAGTGTTCAAGAAAGGGTTAAGCCATGTCATGGGACCAGAAGTCCAATCTTTTGCTATCATTTATGTCGATGACATCTGCATAGCGTCAAGAACATTTCATGAACACATTGAACATTTGGCAAGACTTTTTGAGAGATTAAGACAGTTCAATGTTACAGTAAAGCTTAGTAAATCTAGTTTTTGTAAAAGGGAGATTAATTTTTTAGGTTATCACATTTCAAATTTGGGTATAAGGGCAGATGAAGAAAAAGTTAGAGTCATTCAATCATTTCCAGAGCCAAGAAACTTAAAACAGCTACAAAGTTTTTTGGGTCTGTGTAATTATTATAGAAAATTTAGACAAAACTATGCAGAGTTAACGGCACAATTTCGACATTTGTTAGGAAATAATGGTAAAACTAAAAAACAATGGATATGGAGAGAGAAAGATAGGGAGGTGTTTAACAAGATTAAACAAGAGTTTTTAAAATGTGTTATGCTGAAACATCCGAACTTCAGTGAGACTTTTTACATGAGCACCGATGCTTCAGATATTGCTCTTGGAGTTGTATTGTATCAATTAGACCAGAATGGCGATAAGATGGTGATAGCATTTGCCAGCAGAAGCTTGCAAGACTTCGAGCTGAGATACACCATAACAGAAAAAGAACTGTTGAGCATTCTGTTTGGATGTAAGAAATTTAGAAACTACATCTTAGGAAATAAAACGATAGTAAGATCAGATCATAAGGCGCTCATGTTTCTAAAAAATTGTAAGTTGACTCATGGAAGATTGCTTAGATGGATGTTATACCTTCAAGAATACAATTTAGATATAGAATACTGTCCAGGTAAAGAAAATATAGCTGCAGATGTTTTATCAAGAACAAGTAATAAAGATATGGTTAGAAAGAATGAAGAGGGTGTGCTAAAGGTGTATAATGCTAAATTAGAAAAACAATGGAAATTTAATGATAAGAGAATTAAGAAAATGTTTGAAAAATTAGTAATGGAACAACTAAACGATGTTAAATATAAGCAGATAATAGAAACTTTAAATGATAGAGATCAAAATTATAGTAAATTAAAGAAATATTTCATAATTTATAAGAATGTATTGTTTAGAAGGTATAATGATTCAGATAGTTATAAGGTATGTATACCATTGGTTATGTTAGATGACTGTCATGAAAGGTATGGTCACATTGGCAGCAGCAAGTGTTACCGTATCTTGAGAGAAACATTTAGTTTTCCGAAGATGGAAAAAATTATTAAAAATAAATTAAGGGGATGTGTACTTTGTCAAAAAAGCAAAATCAGTAATCAAAAGCAAGAGGGATTGATGAAAAATATAATACCGAGTAAACCATTAGATTTAATCGCGGTTGATTTGTTTGGAGAGTTGCCCGTTGGGAGGGGAGGCGTTAAATATGTTTTTGTCGTGTTGGATGTTTTTTCTAAATTTGTTAAATTATATCCCATAAAGAGGGCAATCTCGAAAGTTTTGGCAGAAAAAATAACACAATGTTACATGATAGAAGTAGGGAAACCGAATGTCATTCTAAGTGATCATGGCAGTCAATTTCAATCAAATGTTTGGTATGATATTTTAGGATGGGAAGGCATTCACATCAGACACACATCTGTATATCATCCACAAAGCAATCCCAGCGAAAGATGCATGAGGGAGTTAGGGAAAATGTTTCGAATATATGTAAATGAACAGCATAATAGATGGCCTGAATATGTGTCATTCATCGAAAGGTGTATAAATTATTCCATACATGACTCTACGAACTTTGCACCCTATGAGATTATGTATCAGAAGAAGTGTCCAAGGATATATAGGAATTTGGTGGAAAGCCCAAATCAAAGTGAAATGAATAACGATGAAAGGTTAGCATTAGTAAGGAAGCAACTTAGGTTGAAGGCTGATCAGCGTAAGAGATTACATGATAAAAATGTGAAACCCATAGTTTATGAGGTTGGAGATTTAGTATTAGTGAAAAATCACTATTTATCGTCGCAACTTAAGAAAGAGATAAAGAAGTTCTTTCTATTGTATAGAGGTCCATATAAAGTAAGAGCAAGAAAAATGGAAAATGCTTATGTTTTGGAGGAGATAGAGACAGGAGAAGAGGTAGGCACCTATAATGTGGTGGAATTGCGAAAATTCTATGTTTCAACGAACCTTGCTACGCCGTAGTACTTGTATTAGGTGTTAGTTAATAATTAATGAGAACATAGATAGATTAGCATGTTATATACGATTATATTGTGAAAAATGATTATGTAAGACTTGATAGATAATTTAATCCAAGTTTATGTGTTGTAGCCAGGCATGGCCCAACGCGTCATCATTGCGGGTCATAGAGATAGCAATGTTGGGTCATGTCTGGTGATTTCAAGGTACGGCGTCCTTTAAAAAACGGCCAAGTAACTGATGTTCACTCACCATGGTGAACATCAGTGATGTATGTTTGCTGGTGTCATAAACCTCCATAGTCGTAAGGATGGTGTTTGCTGACGCACACCATCACAAACTTGTTTATATGTACGTATATATACGCCGTTGAATATTTTACTTTTTCTTCTTTCCATTTTTGTCTGGTGGTTGCACTCTCATGGAATTATCCATGCACGTTGTCTGAGAGGGGGTTATTGCCATTTGAAAGGTTTTATTCACAATTTGATATGTAGGTGATGTGTTAAACTGGTATGAATGTATGTAAATATAAATGTAAATTTTAAATATTGTAAAGAATTTGATTTGTAGTGTGAATGATTAATTAAAATGTGTTAACTGAGAATGATTGAGTGTAGAGTTGCCACAAGTTAAAGATAAATGAATTCTATTTGTTGCTATGGTGATTAATGATGTGTAAAATTGATTAATGAGTGAATTTTGATTTGCAATTGATGTATAATGTTAATTTGCAGGATATATTGAGCCTGAAGACATGTTGAGAGATGAACAATGAAAACTCTAATACTTGAATGATTACAATGATGTATAATTTGATTGATAATTTTGATAATGAATAATGTGTGATTTTGATTTTTTCAGTAATGTTGATTGTAATACTTAATTGTGAAACTTAATTTTGATGTGTAACTAATTTTTAAATGTTGTATAATTGTGACATTTGATTTCAATATTTGATTGTTTTGAGTTAATAGTCATGAATTTTTTAAATTTTTGAATTTTTAATTTTTTGGATTTTTGAATTTTTTGTGGCAACTAATAATTAAGTAGAAAATAAACATTGACAAATGAAGTATTTTAAAATAAGAACAATGATTAGAATTTTAAATATAATTTGTAATTTTTGAAATTTTTTAAGTAATGTAAGGACCAAATTTCTTTGAAATTAAAAAAAAAAAAATTTTTTCTTCTCTCTGTTACATGGACTGTGGTGTTTTTGGTGTTCATGAAAGCAAATTCCTTGAATTTCTTTCATGAACAGGGAGTATCTGTAACACTAACAGCCATGTAACAGAGAAACTACACGATAAAAAATAAATCAGCAGTTTCCTATAGTGTCTAAAAGCACAGAGGTTTGGTCTAAATAAATAAATGACGCAATACTTATATAATAATAACCATTTGTAATTTTTATATATATATTTCTTAATGACGCAAAATAATTACAGTAGAATCATTTTTTTTAATAGATAAATAAAAAATATAAGCAGACTGTAAAAGTAGGTAATATAAAAGCAGACTTAAAGAATATATTAAAATATGAACGTATGTAAAATGTGAAAACTATATAAGAGATTTTTCTTCAACGAGTAGTGGGTTTGAGGTGAACAGTATAAGGAAATAGTTTATGAAGACAAGCAATAGTTAAAATTATAAACAGTTTAACAATAAAAACAATAACAAAATATGACACAATTTCGGCATATGTATCAAGATACAAGAATAGTAAGAAACTCCATATATAATGAGCGTGGAAGCAATTCAAATATAGAAGGCTTGGCACCAAATTGCCTACGTGACAAGAGACACGAAACGAAGCAATTGGCAACGCGAGATAACGTTTTGGAACTAGAGACTTCTAACAATATGGCGTAACAGTCAGTGTGTCTTGTTAAAGGCCGGTAATGAAAAATTCATATAAAATGTAGTTTTTTCGTCGAGATGGCGACGAATGTTGTCACAAAGTAAAGAACAGATACTTTGGAGTTAGTGTAAACCTAAGAATTAAAATCGATGGTGTAAATCAAGTGATATTTCGACTTATAATTGGACCATGTGCTTCGACAAAAGTAACGCGTAATAGGCTTCAGGATACATTGTGTAAATTGTGTTAACGACGAAAAATCCTAGGTAAAAAACAGTGCGACGAGTAATGCAGTAAGTAATAATGGCCATAGGACACATTTTTTAGTCTGCAAATATAAAAATTTCAATTATTTTAAAAAGTAACTTCTTTTGATTTCTATTGCGTCACATCTTGAGAGATAGGGCTGACCAAACTTTGTATAATTGTAAATAGTTAATTGATTTGTTTGTATAATTGTATCATGACGTTGATATCTTTTTATTGTTGTAAATATTCATTTCTAAATATGTTTGAGTAAACAAAGGTTGTTGCCACAATGTCTTGAATTTCTTTATACAGCCACGAACATCCAATTAGCTTGTACTCTAACAGCCAGGTTTCCACCCCTGAGGAAATTAAATTAATTAATAAATATTTTTACAGTAATTGATGATTATAAATAGATATATGCAAATAGAGCATAAATGAGGTTATATGTGGATTATTACAAATACTATGATTACTATTTTTTTTATTATTCTTGTGGGAGTTAAGTGAAGGTGATTTTAAGGTTTTTAAAGTAAGGTGAGTCAAAGTAAGGTGAAGCATATGATATTATTCTACGTTGAAGTCAGGTGAGATATGATATGGAGAGTTTAGGTAAATGGTGATTTTATTATTGAAGTAAGGCAATAGGCCTAAGAGGTGTTTTAATGATTTAAGGTATTATATGAGCGACGACTTTTGGTGTTAGGGTGAATAAATGAAGGAGATGAAGGAGAGATATTAATAATTGTTGAATAATCCACATATAGCATTTTATTTTTGATTTAAAAACATAGTAATTTTTTTTATTTTTTGAAATTTTTACCGAACCTCATTTTTTTAACACATTATACTTAAAAATGTTTTTATTTCTTGTAAACATAAGTTACAAGATGTCGCCCAACGTGGGGCTGAAAAACAAAAGAAGCTATGTTTTTATTTCTTGTAACAATAAGTTACAATGTCTGTGTCATAACACGGAAATTTCCCTGCTTACTCGCCAAATGGTTAATAAATGAACATATTGTTTTGTATGAGATTGCTTTCTTCTTATTACAGTCGTACCCCAATATATCACACGCCAATGAGGACGAGAAAACTTTGAATTATTGAGGATTTTGATACACTGAGGTTTGATTTATTGAGGTGATTTCTGATTGACTTTAATATATAGAGGTTCACACTAAAATAATGCACCGAAAGTCAAAAACTAAGTTACTCACACATGCACTTATCTGTCACCAACTTACTGGACTCGGACTAACTGATAACAATAATAAACTGTAAACAAAAGGGGGCCTTCGGGTGGAGGTTACAGGTGTAACAAGAACGATGGTCCTTCAGAGGATGAACTGAGTTTTGTCTGAATGCTATTGATTTGATTAAAACAACTTCGATTAATAGAGTTGACAAGCTAAGCAAACTAACAATTCAAAATATCATGGTCTTCCTGTCCAGTCCTTTGATATGTAGAGGGTAAAATATAACATGAAAGTGTTAGACAGGTTCAAGGGGAATGGAAACACTACGATTTATCAAGGATTTTGATAATATTGAAGTTCAATATATTGAGTTTCCACTGTATTTACAAAAATAAATAATTACTTTTCTTGTCAAGGGTTTTAAGGGTCGGCTCTAGCTGTCGGCCATGTTGGCTGGCTCTCCATAAGACCAATGTTAAATTAAAATCCAAATTTTTCCTTTATTTTTGATCGGATAGTTATGAACGATATGTCATTTTAAAGCTATGGCCAATATGCATGCAAATGGCTTTTCCAAAACTAAGAAAAACATTTTGTTTAATATTTATTAATAATTTAAAACATTGATCTTTAATATTTTTTTATGTTGTCACTATTAATTATTATAACGAAAAACTACCAAGCCATTCACATGAAGAATTTTGTCCCCAAGAGTTTAGTATTTTTTTTAAAACGCTATTTGAACAATTGCGGGTTTTAAATGGATTTAGGCTGAACAATGTCCGTGTAGGCTACCGCCGCTATAGGGTGATTTTAAATATTTTTTTACGTTGTAACTATTAATTATAGCAAAAAATTACCAAGCTATTCGGATGAAGAATTTTGCGCCAAGAGTTTGGTATTTTTTAAAAAACGTTATTTGAACAATTGCGGGTTTTAAATGGATTTAAGATGAGCAATGTCCGCGTAATCTACCGCTGCTACGCTGGAGTCGCAGGTTGCTTTCTGTTTTACTAGAGCCGACCCTTAAAATGATGCTTCACTTGATCATATATATTCTTTTTGATATTTGGAACTTAGTATTCGAAACACCAGTGGCGTATCAAAAGTAAGGTCTAAAGAGGTTAGAAATGCACAATTTGGATTGTAAGAAAAACATAAAATAAAACCAAAATTGCAATTATTGTAAGTAGGAGTATAGCGGTAGTGTGAATTCTGATAAATTACAATTAAAGAGCTGAACGAAGTGGGCAATACAGGGGCAGCATAATGTTCTAGTTATAGAGGATAATGGGATTACCTCTGACTGCAACTTGGACTTCGTAGGCCTACCTCATAGGTTCAAAACTGGTTAATAGTTGTCAATTTGTGTGCTCTTTATGCGGATTCCCTCGTTTTCATTACCCTAAGCGGCACAAAGTGAAAACATAAGCAAAAATTGCAAATCATTTAAAACCACCTTGCTTTATATTGTATTATTTTTTAAATTGCCTGTGTTTTGAAATTGTTTAGTAAGTATAATAATTGGGTTCTGCTTTTTATTTCATAGATCTTTGCCTATTGCTAGGGCTGTTATGCAGCTGTAACAGTGTGTCTAAACACTTAGGATTGGCATTCAAATCCTGCCTATTTGAGATTCGTAGATCGACCTTAATGTTCAATATAATTATGGTACTTACCTCCGTCTTAGTGTAACTTAATAACGTTACGCGTTTCGGAAACTATGTTCCATCTTCAGAATATTCACCCGTGAGAGTTCGTCAATACATTAAAACACTAAAACACACGCACATACATAAAAATTACAAACATGAATAAAAACTACACGGTGGGTGTACACCAACGGTTCTCGGGCTACTATAATTACTCGGACCGATAATTATATTATCTATGTGACTTGGATACTTATACTCAAAAATGAGTTTAAATAACCTTAATGTTCAAATCTCTAACCCAACGGCGGAGCTCCAAAATTTCTGGACAGTTTGGATTTCTGCGGTAGTTTTTATCAAATTGTTTTCACTCGGGGACTATCGGTTTTGTGAATTTGATTTGTAATTCGAAAGCCATAAAATTAGCTTAAATCGAAAATAGTTTTCTTTTGCAGAGCTATAGGGATGTGTGTTAAACTGCATTTTAACTTGAGTATTTCATAAAACAAATGCTAACCATACTACAGTACGGTATTTTGTTGATTTTTACAGAATGCTTTAATTTTTAAGGTTGCTAAACTTTCTTTATTTGATAATATGCCTAGTAATTTTTTTGCAGGTCTATTCAAATATTTTATTTTAACTTATTATGGTGTTTTTACAATTTCGATAAATTGCCTGTAGTTTTTTAAATTAGCTTTGCAGTAGTTCGCAAATCATTAAACCTATGAAAATAAAATTTGGAAAGGTATTTTTCATACCTCCCACTACGTGTCAGAAAATTGAGGAAACCTCCCTAAAAAGGCTTTAAGGATTGTACCGGTACTTTATTTCTTTTTGGTTTGTTTTGAGACATCTGGAAGAGGTATAATAATAATATTATCTGCATTATTGCTTGAATTAGAAACAACACCTAGCACGAATGTCAGTTTTTTATGGGCATTTTCTGATATCAATTTCATAAAGGTGAAAAAGTGGATAGCCGTTTTTTGAAAGCCATTAGTGTAATTGCTTAAGCTAGTTAAGTGAAATTTTGCCAGAATATTCATTTCATTTTGTTTGTATTGAAAAGAGAAAAACAAGTTTTGGACACTTACTGTTTATTTCTCATTGTTTTATTCAATGTGAGAACTTTTATCACCAGAGGAACAGATTTCTTCTATTTTCTATACTTTCTTAATTGTTTGCTTTCAGGTTGTTTCATATCAACACTTTTTGAAAACATTTCAACAGCATCGCTCCTGTCTGTTCCAGTAGATTTTATTTCCTACAGTTTCAGTGGATTATTCCTTCAACTCAGGTAAAATTTTTGAGTGATGTAAGACTGTAGAAAATGTTCTGTATCCCTGGTACTACCCAAGTAAAAAAATCATTTGATACTGTCATTGTTAACATTTTGACTTAAATCATCAACAGGTCGGTTCAAAAGATTTTGACTTAATAATATTATTTTAATTTTGAAAGACATTTATAGGTGGGGTTATAAATTACTATACTCTTAATGGACTACACCCACCTTATTGCTGTTTCAATTGTATAGAACTGCTGATACAGGACACGTTGTCGTCAAATATAAAATTTTTTGAAGCAAGGCGTCACGTCACACCACACACACAAAAACACAACACAAAATCCTTTGAAGAAATACAGTATGATATACAAAAACACAATGTTTCGCGAAGAACAAATAATACTTCGCGTCCTCAGGTGATGTAAGTCCTAGATCTTAGCGGACGTTTTTTGTCGCAACCTTTCCGAATGCCTAACACCTGAGGACGCGAAGTGTTATTTGTTCTTCGCGAAACGTCGTGTTTTTGTATATCATACTGTATTTCTTCAAATGATTTTGTGTGTGTGGTGTGACGTGAAGCCTTGATTCAAAGAATTTTATATTTGACGACAACGTGTCAATAGATACGTAGAGAATGTACCATTTGGAAAATAAAAAAATCGCAGCTGAACAATGTTGGCAACAAAGAGCAAAGTTGTGTTAAGTCGTACTAATCTAAACAATAACAAGAAATTTCGAAAAACTTACACTTAAATTTGGGACGCTAGTGGGGAAAACCCCAAAGTTCTTACAGCACAAAAGCGCGCTAGTGGCAAGAGACCCGCACTGATGGGACCGTTCACTTCCGCAGCTTATCACAAACTGATGATTCGTTAAAATTAAGCAAGGGTGGCACATACCTGCTCGAAAAAGGTCAGAAGAAAGATACCTGGAACATTGTTTGTCAACATTGAACAGTTACAGCTTTAGTTCAGTTTTTCTGAGAATGTGGATAAATCCCCGCCTAGCGCCTAACTAAGGGTTAAGATGCATTATGTTAGCCATTTTCAATAAATTTTAACATTATCGTTAGTATTGTTTAGGTTTACTCCTTAGTCTTGTAATATATGTATCAATTTATCAACTGATAAGGTATAAGAAAATCAGCAAAATACTAGTAGAATTTTTTTAGGGTTATACACTACTTAGAAACTTTTTATGAAGGTGTTTTGTGCAGTCAAACATCTGCTAAAAGACACCTTATCTCCAGCACAATGGCGAGCAATGGTGCTTATTATGCACTTCCAGACACGTTCCCTAAAACATGCCATGATTCAGACTTTGACAGTAACAAATTGCCTGTAAATACATTGAGATTTGTGTTTGTATTTTTGCAAACGTGTTAAACACTTGTACCTGTAGTTAGTGACGATATTGGCCTCAACCTTTTAAAAAGTGCAAAAAGCCATTTGTTGTTTAATTACGTGTTATTTTTCCAGTACACTGCCGTTTTATCTGAGATGGCTGAAATACTTATCAAGGTTTTACTACGGAGTCGAAGCAATGTCTATACTGCAATGGACCAAAGTTCATAGTATTGGTAAGTAGAACAAGTTCTATATTATTGGTTCCAGCCATGTTCTGTACTTACAACAAAGCAATACATAGGTACTTCTAAAGAGAAAATTTTCATTTTACTTATCCGTTGTAGGTAGGTTAGAAGAAAGACTAGCTATTACCAGTTGTTACCATAGTTTGAATTACAAAAGACTTACCTAGTCTGTCCTTTCATGTTCTCTAGAGTCCAAAACCATTGGCCTCAGTATTCATATATATCTAACTATGGATTTGATGCATTTTGTAGTGTAATTATTCATCTCAGCATCCTTGAAAACAATGAATTTGACTCTAAAAACAGTCGTCTTCGATATTTTTTCAATTCATCGTCTTTCCACCCAGGGGCGGACTGGCCCGCTGGCCCACCGGCCTGAGGGAATATGCGCCTTCTATAAGCCCTTGTCCAAAAAATATTTGTTAAAATTCAAAGAATGAGGCAGCCAAGACACGTTTCTAGAAAGCGTGAGGAAAACTCAGAGTAAGAATTTCGACCACGCAGCCAAACCACTGACGTGAGTTGAGCAAATTTCCAAAATTAAGTTTATAGGAATACGTTTTAGGGTTTCAACCAACAATTTGGGAAATAGGTCTATTCACAACAGTGCTGAAAAGCTGCAAAATGGTTTGCACGTTAAACCCCGTATTGGGAGTATCTTCAACGCACAATGCATTGCGTGCTTCGCACGCCAACCCCACGTTAGAATCCACCACATGGCTTTGAACCGGGTACTTCTATGGTATTTTACGTTTTGATCGATTTTAGGGGAACCGAGCGAGCTATAAGGTCGCGTAAAAAAAACAAATGTGCCGAATAACATCCTACATTTATATTTGTAGAAAAAACTCAAAAAAAAATTCATTCTCGTAGGAAAAATCTCAAAAAGTAGTTACTTCCGGTCAAAAAACGAGCTTCCGATTGTTGGATTTTTTTGGCTAGCAAACTCGTTCGAGCGACGTAGACAACCAACATGTGTACTAAATTTGAATAAATCGGACTTAAAATGCATCCGCTAGAGTGCGAACACATGTATACATATATATATATATATTTATGTATACATATATATGTATATGATTTTTAATGACACCCCAAAACGTGTTCTGCGGACCATGATTGGTGCTCATTTGCTGCTCCCGACCTTGGGTATGTGCCTTCAGGATAGTCAAGGTCTACGCCCAAATGGAGGACCCAGTCCGCCTCTGTTTCCACCCCTTACCCAAGGGTGCTTTATTGCTAAAATAATTTTTCCCCGTCATAAGTGTTCCAAGCTTAATTGAATTAAGGGTCGGCTCTAGCTGTCGGCCATGTTGGTTGACACTCCATAAGACCAATGTTAAATTAAAATCCATATTTTTCCTTTATTTTTGATCGGATAATTATGAACGATATGTCATTTTAAAGCTATGGCCAATACGCATGCAAATGGCTTTTCCAAAATTAAGAAAAACGTTTTGTTTAATATTTATTAACAATTTAAAAAATTAATTTTTAATAATTTTTTATGTTGTCACTATTAGTTATAGCGAAAAGGTACCAAGCCATTTGCATGAAGAATTTCGTCCCCAAGAGTTTGGTATTTTTTTGAAAACGCTATTTGAACAATTGCGGGTTTTAAATGGATTTAGGCTGAGCAATGTCCGTGTAACCTACCGCCGCTATAGGGTGACTTTAAATATTTTTTTACGATGTAACTATTAATTATAGCGAAAAATTATCAAGCCATTCGGATGAAGAATTTTGTCCCCAAGAGTTTGGTATTTTTTTGAAAACGCTATTTGAACAATTTCGGGTTTTAAATGGATTTAGGATGAGCAATGTCCGCGTAACCTACCGCCGCTACGCTGGAGTCGCAGGTTGCTTTCTGTTTTACTAGAGCCGACCCTTAATGTGTTTCAGCTGTTGGTTGTGAAGAATAACTAACAGATTCTAAATTTGCTAAGTTGGTCGATATGGTAATGAATGTAAATGCATTCAAATAGCATGCGTTTGTTCAGTATTAGGCCTAACCTAAAATCTTGCGCTAAGCTTTTGAACTGAATCATATTTTTGATCTATTATAAGGCTGGAATGAACTTGGAATGTTCAACATTTTTACGCTTTAAAAACAAAAAGCTTTCTTAGTGAACGTCTGAGACCCCCATAACCTTATATCTTTAAATTTTTGAATTTTCTGTATTTTTTGCTCTTCATTGATTCTATATCAGTCAGGACTAAGCCGTCCTTTTTTGTGGATAAATTATTTTCTGACAGATTTATATATATGTATAACCTCTACCATGTTCCAGAATGAACAAACTTAGCCATTAGAGCAAGGAAAAAGACTTTGTTTCAAAACTGATAAATCACTAAAACTCCACTAGTGGGACAAATACTTCTGCTTGAAACTGTTTTTGAATTACAGTAGAACCCCTCTCAACCGAGACCCTGGCTGGTTACGAGTTTGGCCGGTTGATCGGAGGTTCCCGTAAATAATAGATGTTAGTTCATAAATAACCTACAATACATATTTCATAAATAACCAAGCAAATAAGACATTATTGCAACTCATTTTATTTCATGTACTGTACACACATAAGCAAACAAACACCAACAAATTAAACATTTTAACTTACATAAACTTTGAAAACTTAATTTACTTATACTAATTTATATATACAAGAACTTTTGTTCTCGCAAAATTCGGCTGTATCTTTTCGTTGAATCAATTGACAAAGCGGCATCCGTTGTTTCTTTTTTACACCCCACCTCCCCTGTTCCTCTGCCGCACACCTAACGTTGCGTCACCCCGCTTCATTTTCTAGGAAATATCCATCAAACAATCAATGTTTGAGACTTCGGCCGAATTAATTAACATTAATATATTTGACTCTGTTGTTCCTTGGGATAGGCCGGTTAATCCGAGGACCGGTTGATCCGAGGCCAGTTAAGAAGGGTTCTACTGTATGTTTACACCAACCATTAGGTGGACAAAATAAGGGATGGTAGACAAAAAAAAGTATAACTTCTTTAGTAGGCACAATTTCAAATCCTGTCAGAGTTATTGTGAACCTTCGATATTACGTAAAACTTTAGTCTAAAAATATTTTGTCTACGATTAAGTCTTAACGCTTTGAGAAGTAATCACGTCACATGACGTGATTTCATTTGTTCCGCATAGGAGTGGAAAATCTCACATTTTGACATGCTTCCAGAGTAAGAATTTTTTTAAATCATAATTATTAAATATTGTTTATTATATCCACAACTTTAAAATGATTTGTAACACATTTATTGGTTTAAAATGATTGAAAAATGAGGTCCATTCTCTCAGTTTAAAAAACACTTCAAAGTTTGTAAAACCTAATTAATAAATTTTAAAATCACAAAATAAAAGAGATGTTAATTTCTAATTAAGAAATCAAACAACATCACAAAACCGTAGCAACAAACAGCACACAAACAAAGTAGCCAACAAAGTTACAAACCCGCGGGACAAAAGAAAGAAACAAACTAAGCGATGTGGTAGTTTCGTTCACAATATCATACCCGCACATTCTAGCGGAATGAAATAGCAAATATTACTACAAAAAGACTTTTACAGTACAGATTTACACTCTAGTGGTGAAATAACCAACTGTTTAAGTTGTCATAGAAAGTCGTTCCTATGGCAACCAAGAACATCATATGACGTGATTACTCTTTCAGCGTAAAACAAGCCTCCCCTCAAAGGGTTAATGCATAAAATGAAGTGAATAAAATTAGGTCGAAGTACTAAAAATTAGTTACTAGCTTAGTTGGTTCAATATCAATTTATATGTTGAAGATAGTTGTTGGCAGTAAAGGAACAATTTAAGAATTTAAACATAATGACATAATTTAGCGCATATACAGAGTGTCTTGCAACCATATGAACAAACTTTATCACGTTATTCAGCATGTCAATAGAAACAAAAAATGTAATATAACATGTGTCCTATCTAATTCCATTTTCGGTCTGTCTGTCTGTATGTGTTTTTTACAAAATACTTAATATTTTTAGTAGTAGAAAAGATGTTGAGCTCAAACATTGTACACCTATTTTTTGCGTAACCTTTTATCACTGTACGAAAAATTAGAACAATATTTTAAATATTTTAAAAATGGCGGCTGTTTATAATTTTTAATGTCAAATATCTCAAAAACCGCTAACTTTACAAAAAAATCACAAGAGATAAAAAGGTTTACTTTTTTAATGACAAACTCAATGGTTTTTTTTTATTTTGTCGGTAGCTCAAAGGACAACAGAGATATTGACCAAAAAAAGGAAAAATGTATTTCTTGGTAGTTGTCAACAATACCCAGAACTACTCTAAAAACAAAATATTTTAACCCTTTGCACGCTGAATATAAAATAGACTATTTCACTATTGTGTGTTATTTAGTTAAAAAAAAACAAATATTAAATTGTCTAAAGTTCTATTTGAATTCTAAGATCTATAAGGAAATGAAAAATAAATAAAAACATACCTTTTTGAATGTTTTTTTAAAGTTTTACAGATTAAAATGTTTTCTGAGTATTATATAATGCAAAACATTCATCAGGGTGCAAAGTTGGATTGGATACACAAGTTTTTCAAAAATAAATGGTCTCTTTTCGGAGACCTTTCTATAAGCAGAAAAGGCATCTTGTGCCCCTAGTTTTCTTGCCATGAAATGCCGTCCTTCTAATCGTTCTTTAGGATGTCCTTGAGGTTTTCATCCCCGTTTCCTCTTCCTCTGCTGGGCAAAACTCTGCAACAAGGTCCTGTACCAAACTGTCCCTAAATTCTTCATGAGTTTTTGGTTTCTTATTATATTGCTTTTGTATATTTTGATATAGCAAGTAAGAATTTACAACGGCGACTTCCAGCAACCAAAAACACATTTTTTCTGTACCATTTCTTAGTGCGTCGCTACACTGGAATGAGGTTCCGAGATATCCCGTAATACGTGCTAGCGCACTCCCCGTAATGGCGCTTGGTTGCTGGTTGACAACCGAAATTCGATCGTAACGAGCAATGTTGTGCAACCAGTAAATCAAGTAGTCAGGCCTACACCAAAATAACATCGCCATGCACTCTTACGGCAGTTTGGCGAACTAGATTACTCAATAATAATAAAAAATTGATTATACGAGATTTCCCGTAATACGCGTGATGCGACATTTTGACTGTACGAGAAATCACGTAATACGGCGTGCAAAGGGTTAAAGTTATTTTGAGCTAAAATAATAAGTTATTTGCATAATGTTCCGAGCACTCTCTGAGCTGATTCCACTAGCAAAAATAACGAAAAAAGTTAATTTATTCATAGGTCCGGAGGAAATGTTTCGTTAGAGAGTCATAGCTGGCAAAAGATTTCACCCGTGTTTCAGATTATTCACAGAAACGAATCCCTATTGAAGTATGTAGGGCGTTAATTAAGGTGTAAAATTTAATTTAATTTACGTAAAATTAGCAGATAAACTTAATAAAATAGGTCCCAGTGCTGTAACTGCAGTAATTTTTGCAATATTTAACCCAAAATGCAAAATTTGGTTAAAAAAAAAAAAAAAAAAAAAAAAATTTTTTGTAGGGTTTTAGTACATTAACTTTGTGAAATGGGTATAAACCCTCAAACCTATTAAACATATCTTGTAGAGAATTTATTTCTGAAGATATTTGTGTAAAGTAGTCCAATAAAAAACTAAAAATTAAATTAAAATATCAAACAGTAACAACAGTAACAAATTTTAGAAATCTTAATTTCTTCCGATAGCAGCATTACAGAATAGGTAAACGGTATAGGAAAATACAAAGTACAAACACTAAATAATGACCTATTCAACAAAACAAATCAGTTTTGTCTACTTAGCTTATGTTGAAATATTTCTAGATTTTTAAAAAAAGTATTCAAACTATTCCCATTAGGGGAGAGTGTTGTACCTTGATGACAGTGTACCTTGGATTACCCATAATCATTCAGTATTTGCTGCTACCAAGGAGCCAACACCCGAATAAATCTATGTTAAGGTACGTTTACACTGGTACACATGTATGAGGACGTGTATGAGACACAAGTGAAATTGACAAATCACGATACATCTTTCTCACCAAGGTGCTTTAAAAATAAAAAATGTTTTGGTTTTTGATTTTTTGGTTTTGATTGTTATATTTTGAAGAGACAACAATCACCATTAACTTAAATACAATGATATGTTAGTTAAGAGTATAATTCATAACCTAAAAGTGGCATAGCCTTTTTTCCTCGTGGTCGCACTATCTTGTACCTTGGACCATGTAGCGTCATGTACCATGGATCAGTGATTCTAGGTACACAATGTTATATTATTTTATTTCATTATTTTTACTGTACAATGCCTATAAGCAAAACAGAAAAGAAAAGGGACCCTGTTGAACCAGAATGTATGAAAAAGGGTATAGCAGCT
This sequence comes from Philaenus spumarius, assembly GCA_018207615.1. Taxonomy (NCBI): domain Eukaryota; kingdom Metazoa; phylum Arthropoda; class Insecta; order Hemiptera; family Aphrophoridae; genus Philaenus; species Philaenus spumarius. The sequence goes on from JAGFPH010010142.1 coordinate 18,847, forward strand.
GTTTCAACATCTCCAGAAAAGCGAATTTTCATTAGGGAAGCGTTTAAAGTTTACGGAGTAAAATTTGCTACATTGGTGCGGCAATTTGACTTCTTCAGAAAATCTGGCTTATCCAGTTGTGACTATAAATATACTGTGTTGCCTATAACACAAAACAAGTCTTTTCTAAACAGGAACAAAAATACCTAGTTATTATCTTGAACAATTTATAAAATGCAATAAGGATTTTGTTTTTCCAGTAGACGTTTCTAATTTCAATGTTAAGTCAAATAAACAGTACCAGGAACTGACACCTACTTACTCACAAACATATTTAAATTATTAAACAGATTCACCGTGACTTCATAATTGTACGTGGGGTAGGAGAGGTGATTTATTAGAGTAGGAGATTAACTAATAAATATTATTATTATTATCTAGAGAGAAACCTATTCGATCGATTTCGAACAAATTTGCACCAAATTACGGCTGTATAGAAGCACGAAAAAAGGTTTTGAAAAACAACCCCCTTTATGGCCAAAAAACCCCCAAAAATCAGTTATTATTATTAGCTAAACAAGAATTTTTAGAAAGATGCGGTTTTTTTGCATATGGTAGGGTACATTAAAGGCTACAAACAAGCCAAATTTTTATCAAAATCGTTAGACCCGATTTTTTATAAAAAAATAATAACTGATTTTTTTGGGGGTTTTCTTCCAAAAAGAGGGTTGTTTTTCAAAATTTTTCAAAACCGTTTTTCGTGCATCTTTACAGGCCTACTTGACATGTCTGGTGTAAATTTGTTTGAAATCGATCAAATAGTTTTCGCTTTATCTTTGTATACATACAGACGTACATACATACAGTACGATTTTTTTAACCATGCCCTCGGCCAAATTGTACTAACCTGAATGATAACGTTAGAAATCGCTCTTGCCTACTCTAGTTTTCTCCACGAAAACTGAGCCGAGCGGCGTGAAACACCGAAAACCGAGCTTCAATAACACTGACATTTAATACACTTAGCAGCGATGTAAAATTATGAAAATTTCACGGATACGCAGATAAGAAAGATACGATTCGTATGATGTAAAAGAAAATCCATTACAAAACCTACTTCATATTTTAAAAATCAATATTACAACAATGTACTTTAATAATGACATGAAATTTTCACACCGCTGGAAAGTTTTTTGTTTGTTGGTCAGAGACAAAGTGTTCGCGAGAAAGTTTTAGATAAAGGTTCAAATTAAATATTTTATTTGAAACATTTTTTCGTTTGACTTACGGTTTGCTTGGTACGGATGTCTGGAGTTAGATTCCGGAGAAAACTTCCTGCCTGGGGGGAAGTAGGCCTACTTGGTCTCTGGCATTTACCTTACCTTAACCACACCACAGTATTATTATTCGAATACTCGAACAAGAGACAAGTAGTCTATGACTCATTCAAGTAGTTTTTATTTCAATAATTTTATTCGAATAATTATTCAATCATTTTTGTTTATTCGAAGTTTGTGGAACTGCCTTTACAATTACTCCCCGCTACACCGCTAGCCCACCGAGCGCTAGCCGAGCCGAGGGCACGGTTAAAAAAATCGTACTGTACATACAGAGAGACATTTTGTAAAAAACACTTTTTTGGACTCGGGAGGTCCCAAAACGGATATTTCCTCAAAAATCTCAACATCGATTTTTTTTGCTATCACTATAGTTTCTCTATACTATAGTATAGTGAGAAAGTAAAATATGCCTAAAGAAGTCTTATAAAATCAAATTTGTAGTAAACGCTAAAGTCTTTTTATAAATTTTTTTTATATATTATGTTAAACAATATGTGGTAACGTTTTTATACGATAAAAAACCCAATATTTTTGAAAAAGTATATTTTTCAGTCCAATTAAATCAAACATTGTTTGTCAGAAGTAAAGATTTCAATTTATAACTTTTTCCGCACTTTAGACTATTTTATTTGTACGATCCAATGTACAATGAAGGTGATCCGAGGTACAAGACGGACATGTACCTTGGATCATTTGTTTGATTTTTTCTTATTAACTTTTTAAAATATTTAAGAAATTTTAATATTTTAATTAAATATCTTAAAATATAGGCAAATAGTTGTAGAATACATTTTTGGTGACCATAGTTCTAAAAATGAGTCACAATACCCTTTTAAAATGGATTTTTCAAAAAGTTATCCACAGTACAACAACTTCCCCTATTGTATCTGCCTTTCAAGGCCAGCCATCGGGAAACGCATCAACGCATCCGACAACATTTATAACTGATTTTATTAAAATAATAAAAATCTTTTTATTTCTCATTTCCAGCGTGTTCAGAAAACCCGGATATTCCCTGCATCTCTACAGGAGTCGGAGTCTTACACAAGTATGGGTTCAGTCCTAGCAACTTGAGGCTTGATTTCATGGGGTTAATTCTTGCTTCTTTAGTTCTTCACTTTTTTGGATTCTTAGCGTTAAAGCGTCGTTGTCAACAGCAATCAGCCTATTGATACTGATCCGATGAATCGCTATTTTCATAGTGAACTGAAGAGGGGATATAACTGTGAAACCAAATTAAATGTATAAAAGTGACTTTTATGTTTAGTAAGTGCTATTTTCAAGGTTGTGTAAATGTTTTTGTATCATGATTGTAGTTATAACTTTGTTAAGTTTTAGGCTTAAAATTATATTTAATAAATCAATATAGAAAGCTGTTGAAAACTGTAAAGAAACGATAGCCCTGTTTTTAGATTTTCTGTAACCTCTTCCTACCAGGCTAGACTTATTTTCCTCGATATCGTCAGCGTTCAGGAACCTCGGTTTTGCAAGGTATTGTGTTCTCTAACACGTTCACTGCAGGGGGGTACCGGTACGTCCAGCGGTGTCTATTCGTATGCGCTTGGAGTACCGGTACCCCCATTGCATTGTCAATGCTTTTCTGTATAGCGTGTCCTTGACACTGCAAGAAGCAAGTTGATGTTAAGTTTGTTTATTCGGCAGCTAACTGGAGAATCTAAATTATTGTGTGTAGTTTTAAGTTCGCGTGTTCCGCCTGATTTTTACAGCTCTTTTTCTGGGCGTATTTTTAAGTTCGCGCATTCCTATATTTATTAGTCCTTTGTCTCGAGTTGTTGGCCATACAATTACTAAAATAAAAAAATTAAAACCAAATTCAAATCGAACCTCACAAAATAAATGTCGGATGTGCAAAAAAAGCACTCAGTATAAGTGTAAGACGTGTCCAGAACATCCGGGACGTTGTGTAGTCGGTTGTTTTGACAATTACCACAGACGTCAATAAATGATGATTATGGTTGGAGGGTAGGGTTGTAAATATATATTCTTAATTATTTATGATAATTTTTATGTGATATTAAAGAAAAATGTTGACAAACATAACGATTTATAAGTGTGCGTCGGGTGGAGAAGGCACGGCGCGCAGGGAGTACCAGTACCCTCAAAATTAAAAATTAAAAAAAAAGTGGTTTTGAAGATGGAAATAAACAGACAATATCTACATTCAACAAAAAAGACCACAAGGTAAGGTTTAAAAAAAATAATAAAATAGCATTTAGGGTACATAATGGACTTATTTTTAGCAGTGAACATATTAAGAAGCAGGAAAACAAGGCTATAACATTGAAGATTTTTTAACCTACAAATTTTTAACGATACTGTTTATTGGAAAAAAGTAAAAACCTTCTAAATTATTAAATCATCAACTTCAGGGAATTTTGATGATTAAATTCCGATCGCTACTGACAAACAAAATATCTCCAGTGGATAAATTCATCCCTTAAATAAACAATTTCTTAAAAACCATCATGCAGTCATTTTAAAGTCATAGATACAGATAGTATTTAAAACAAATTTAGTTAAATGCTAGACAAATTTACTTGTTTATCTAAGAGAACAAAATCTATAAATAATATAAGACAAATCCACTGGCTCACTGATCACGATTTCTCGAAAACTACTGAACGGATTGGAACGATATTTGGTATGAAGCTTCCTCTAGGGTACTCACTAAGAAAGGTTTTCAAAAAATTTTAAATTTTAGAGGTGGTTTGGGGGTCAAAGTTACTACATCATGATTTCTCTAAAACCTCCGAACGGATTGGAATGAAATTTGGTAAGTAGCTTCCTCTAGGGCAGTAGGTGCTTGCTAAGAAAGGTTTTCAAAAAATTAGAAATTTTAGGGGAGGTTTGGGGAGGGGTCAAAGTTACTAAAAAAAACTATTGAACGGATTGGAATGAAATTTTGTATGTAGCTTCCTCTTGGGCCCTAGGTGTTCGATAAGAAAGGGTTTCAAAACATTCGAAATTTTAGGGTGGTTTGGGGGTCAAAGTTACTAAAAAAAACAACCGAACGGATTAGAATGAAATTTAGTATGTAGCTTCCTCTAGGGCCCAAGGTGCTCGCTAAGAAAAGGTTTCAAAAAATTCTAAATTTTAAGGGAGGTTTGGGGAGGTCAAATTACTAAAAATCCCCATAAGAAATACATAGTGTAATATATTTATTGATATATTTTTTTGTTAATATACATTTAACTTTGATTTGTCTATCCGTGCAAAGCCGGATCAGGGCAGCTAGTTCAGTATATATATAATATATTGAACATGACTTTGGTAAAGAGCCTAAAATTGTATATAATGACATACAAGTATGAATGTTAAAACTCACAGTTAAATTTCTTTTGCCTTTTTTCATTTTGTACTTAATATTTTCAACTAGTTTTTTAATTTTCTACTTAGTAGTATTTTTCTTAAACTAAAGTTCACTTATAGGTGAATTATCTTCATATGTAACATATAAATTCAGCACTTAAATTATGTACTTTGGACGCTGGGTAATTTGAAACCAATCGGAATAAAACAAAAATACATTTTAACCACTTTTTTAATAAGCGTCAATAATTATGTACAGTATCTCTTTATTTGCAATATAAAATAACTGTTTTCTACAAAAATGTATTACATATGTGTTGCAATATCCTTTAAATAACTCAAAGTGTTTGTTTGGATGAATTCAATTTTTTTGATTTCGTGAACTTATGTTTGTAAAGAAAACATGTTTACACTTTTAATAGGGAGAACACTGTTTTGGGCTGTACAATTGTCTATTAAGTAAAACAGTTCTGTGTTTTTTTCAAAACATTTTGTCCAGTTTAATAATCCATTTACAAAAATTGCTCTTGTCATCCAAGTATTTTGTTTGATTTGACTTTATTGGAATAGTTTTATAGTTTTTAAAACATTGAGGATTGGCAGAATTTCCAATCATATTATGCAAAGGAAATTTTGCAGAGCCATCCATGTTAGCCTCAACTATAGTCTGTAAGGAGTAACCTGTCCTCTGGATAGTTTGGCTACCTGGGGCTGGCCCAGGTCACACCCCAGCCCTCGCTTCCGCCTCCAGCTGATTCCTTAATGCGTCTCGTTTCTGCATCCTCACTAGGAAATTAACTTTCTTTTCATGATCATAATTTGCGAATTTCCATCGAATATTTGGAAAGTTCATGAAAAAATAAGAAGAATGTTACTAACAAGACATAATTTGGTAAAAAAACCAAACAATATAGGCGCAGCTTGTTTGTGTGCAGTAACAATCGAGTTGGTTTTGTGTAACGATATTAAATTCAATGTTGTCAAAAATGTATACATAACAATATTATTAACCCTTTGACTAGTATGCAGGCAACGTATTCGGGAGCGTGCGTCAGTGCCACTTGCAGTTTCCTGACACAGGTGCGGGAAGCATCCTAACCGTTCTTAGTAACCCCACATATATGTCGTGAGCCACTTATAAACATATCTAGCATACACTGCAATCTAGCGGACGTTACTTGAAATGTTTGCAGTAGTTTAAAAGTCTTATCCCAGCAACCGAAAACAAACAGAAGCCCCGCCGAGCCTGCTATGTGTGCAGGAGGATTGCAGTACGAGCTCAGCGCCGCAAAGACATGGTGTGGCTGTGCACCGAATGTGAAGTACCTCTCTGTGTTCCAGAGTCCGCACTTATCAATTTCTGAAGTACCCTAAGACAATTTTTATTTTTCATTTATTATATTCATTACTGTGACAAGTTTTCTATTTTATATTGACAAGTTGGATAGTAAATGTATTTATATACACTAGGCCTATTTTGGATTTTTTATTTTCCGACATTTGTTGGTAAGGCCTATATCGATGTGTCACCTTATGATGATTTCAATTTTTTCCCCCAAATATATAACGTATTCTAAATCAGCAAAAATTTTCCTTCATTTGAGTATAAACATCGCTATGTTCCGTTGATTTTGATTCTAAAAAGTTTTTCCCTGTTTTCCCGACTTCTCCAACAAAAAAAAATCAGTTCCAGAATCAGACCGTAATTTTAATCATTTTTGGGGAAAAAATATTGAAATCGTCATAGGTCCAGGTATTAGGTAGGCTTATTTACACATAAACATAATTAAAAAATCAAATTTTCAAAAAATCTAAAAAAAGCAAAAAAAACTCCAAAAATTATTTAAAAAAAATTTTATATCATAAAGGTAGTTTTTAATATTGTTTATAAACATATTATTAAAAAAATAGCTCATTTTAAGCTTTTTAAAAAACTCACTTTTTGGGGCTCGTTTGCCGTTCGATAACCCACCAGTCAAAGGGTTAAATAATAATACAGTATTTAAATATAGTTTATTAGTTATATGTTTTTTGCAAAGTTGGACTAGAGGGAATCTATTGCGCGGAACTTAAACAAAACCAATAATTGTTTATTACTTTTTATTGAAACTCGCTAAGAAAATAAGCTCACTAAATCAATTTGCACACACAACTCCTTTTACTACATAAAAATACGTATTTTATTATTTTTTTTTAATGAATGAGTAGGATTAATTATAATCTAAGCCAAAGTTGTAAATAATATTAAACGAACAAAAAAAAAAAAAAAATAGCATGGTGTAGGTCTACTGTCAAACCTTTTTTCACCAATTTTGTTGTGTTTGGTATCATTCTTCTTATTTTTTCATATTCTTTTCAAATATTCGAGGGACATTGGCAAATTATAATCATGAAAAGAAAGTTCACTTCCTAGTGGGAATGCAGAAACGAGACACATTAAGAAATCAGCTGGGGGTGGAAACGAGGGCTGGGGTTTGACCCGGGCCAACCCCAAGTAGACGAGCGATCCAGAGGACAGGTTACTCCATTCAGACTATAAGAGTGTTATTCTTTCTTTGCTGAGTTTGCCTCCATTGCATCGTTCATCCTTTGAAAGTCAATGTCTCGTTGTTTCATAAACATTAAAAATGTCTTCAGCATGAAGTCCTCAATCATCTGTAGCAATTCAATTTTGTATAAACCAGCTGCTGTTTATCAACACTCTCACTTCGTTCACAGACGTTTTTTTCAATGCTGTTCCTTTTCTTAATTCCTTCCAACAAAGCACTAATAGCTTTAAAGTAATTTTGGATTAAGGTAGAAGAGAATTCTTCGTTTTAAACCGCAACAATCCACTCAGTAGAATTTGCATGTGCTTGTTTAAACCATTTAACCAAGCATTCCTCAACAACAGGGATATCTGGCCTCCTCAGTCTTCTACGACTTTCCACCAATTTGTTCGTTACACAATTTAAAGTCTTGTCTTTCTTTTTTAAGTAAGTCAACACAGAGTTTGCTGGCATTAAACAATTTGTTTGCAATCTGAGATTTTTCTTAACATCATTTTTCATTTAACAAATGATCATCAAGTTCTTGTATTTCACTTACTACACACAAAAATGATGCCAAATGAATAAATAATTGGAAAAATAAATCTTGCGGCACAAATTCTTTTTGATTCCCAGTCAATGAAGATGAATTGTGATCTTTGATGTGAACACTTTTGTTTGATAATCCCTTAATCGCTATTGACGAATCGCAATGTTTTACTAACCCAGCAAATTTAGATTTATATCTAAAAGTATGATTATATCATGCTCGAAAAGAATGCACCACCTTTATTTAGTTAGGCCTACTAAAAAGATTCTGTGCGTATATCGTATGCATGTTTATTTTATGAACGATATATAACCTATATTTCTGCCAAGAAATAAGTATATTGTTTGTTAATAAGATGTTGTTCTTTAAGTAAATGTCATAAATCTAAAAGTTTGTTTCGTATGATAAAATTAAAAACATACAGCCCTAAATTTTATTTCGAGAAATAATTTACAGTACAAGCGTATCAATGAATGCAGCCTGCTATAAAATACTTTACGAGAAACGTAAGGCTTTAAATTATTAGCGAGGTGCCGTATGTCAAAAGTGTTTCAATTATGTTTGTTTCATAAATATTGATGTCATAAAGTTTAATAGAGTAAAATATAAGCTCGCTGTATCTGATAAATGTTTTACTATTAGGACATTGTTTGACTTGTGATGAGTTTGCCTAGATTTGGTCACTTCACGTTTTTAAGTTCTGTAGACGTAGTAGGTTTTATTTTATAGAGGTTTTGTTTTTGTTAGTTATACAATTAGTTTGATGATGTATTTGTATTATCACCATGACTCTGCCAAAAGGCAAAGTTAAATTATTGGCATGGGATAGAGAGAGAATAATTAACAGCTGTGAAACGTACTAGACCTATATCTAAATACATTGATGTTTGGTTAAAAGTTGCTCTCCAAGTGACATTGCAAGTCATGACATTAAAACAACATAACATCAGTGTAGTTTTCACAATATTGTAGAACTTATATTCCATGACACAAATCAGTCTCAGTTAAACAACAGTAACAAGTTGAAAATGTCACGACATAAATTTTTACGAGTATCAAACACATGACATTTATTTGACTCTAACTAAAAAAATCTAAGTATTGTGACATTAGTTTTTGTGATACAAAATCTGCTGTTACGGCAACTGACTTATAGGCTTAATTTGAAAAATGCTTTTAGAAGCATTCCGTGGCTCTAAACTTCATGACTTTATGTTTTTTTTTTCAAATGAAATGAATAAGTCATTAATAAATGACTGTAAGGTAGTATGGTGTGGAGCAGCCTGTCATTCTTCGACAAAAACTGGCAGTACGATCCTCCAAATCTCATTAACTGTTTGCAGATTTAATTTATTTTGTTATTAATGGGATAGAGGAGACCTCCTCACCACTGTGACCCACCAGGATCTATTGTGGCAAGATTTTCCCTTTAACGGTCATCCCATAAACCTCCCAGGTCTCTTATGAAACCTAGGAGGGTCTTAGGATCAACTCCACGGACCTCTTCTGGGGTAACACAAGCACTTAAGAGTACCATGAATCTCCTACAAGCGAAAGATTCGGATTCGCACAGCAGGCGTTGAACCGATTCAATCTCAAGATAGGAGAATCGAAAGGAGTCTTCCAAAACCAACCCCATTTTTTGAGATAGTATTTGTAGTTGAAACACACTAAAAGACTGAAACTGGTTTTTAACAGCTGGAACCAGTCTATTGTACTTGACAAATAAAATAAATATGGTACCATATCTTCCAACTTTTGCTACACTTGAGAAAAGGCTGTCCCCTTGTAATAAACCTTTTCTGATACAAATCCTAACAAAGCAGAAGATTTACTTTTGAGTACTGGAGATTCCAGCATAATATACCTCTTGGCTGAATATAGTAGAAATTGTTTCAAGAAATTAGTGAACAACCCAAATCATCAATGACAAAGTTCTTGAAGAATAAATTTATGTTTGTGATGGCTGTTAGATCATATTATGAGGTGCACCATTTTGGTTATAGATTTTAGAAATAGATGATTTGGGTAAGGCCTGTATTTTTGCATCTGCAATTTATAAGTAGGCCTAGCTCTATTTCCATATCAAAATTTAATTTGCATAAAAACTGAGTTAACAGAAATCAGCTGACACATAACCTACAATAATAATTATTATAATAATAGTAGCACAATGATTTAAGGCAGACTTTATATTATCATTACAATTATAACTTAGTTATTAATATAACAACACATAACTTAATCTACCTAATTTTTCACATATTTTATACATAGGCCTAATATATAAAATATTTAACTGTGCAATATTTATAATATACCTAATTAAAATAATTTATAATCTCTTTGCAGTATCATAACAATTGTGTAGCCTCTTTGCTGACATTGGCATTATTGTGCAAATAATTTCAGGGTAGGCCTATTTTGAAGATCAAAATTTTTGATGTTTTCAAAATCTTAAATTGTGCATTCAAAATTTGTGTGTAATTTACATTTCCCATTAAGTTTTTGTACATTATAACCTTGGAAGTTTGAAGCTTTGCTGTAAATAATCTCATTTAAAATTGTATATAAATTGGTTGTGAATATAAAAAAGTGAGGTTATGTGTTGAAGTGCAGTTTTGATTATCTGAATATGAAATAACAATTTGCTCCGGATAAGAACAAATAGTAAGTATTTTTTTAAAACAAAAACCAATTTTCAGTTATTTTCAATGTATTGTCTCATATGATAGCATTTAGCCCATTTATTTAAAAATTACTAGGCCTAATTTTAACCTCAAAATATTACTAGCCTAACTTTTGTAGGCTGTTATATTAATTGTAGGCCCTAGAGTCATAATTATTCGTCTGACAGACGACGCAAGTTCACCGAGATTCGTAGTTTTTAGCTATTTAGTCACAGTATGTTTGTACTTTAAAAACGTATGTACAACTTTCTAGTTGAGTTGGCTAAACTGTTTGTTTCTACACAAAAAAAATAAAAAATAAAAAACAAACCCGGCAACGCTGGGAGAACGCTGAGAAAAAAATGGCGGCTTAAAATGTAAATTCCCATAAGGAACATTTGATTTGAAAGTTTTAAATTTTGTACGTGTTGAAGATGGTTAAATATTGCTTTCCCCGCATCAGTGAAGTGTATAAATACTATATTTATAAACAAAAAGTTTAAAGTTTGTGTATTTATAGTAGTTTTGATTGACAAGCTAAAGTAAACAAATACTTATCTGTCAGTGCCCTGTTTCAATTCAGCGCAGAATAATTTTGCATTTTGAAATCAATTCGTTTTATTTTCATGCCATAGTCTGTGAGACGAATGATTAGGATTTCAGTGTTAGTGCACTGTTACATTGTTTTTAACATTACACAGAATGTATTTTTTATAATTTTGAATTAAAACTTTAGTAGATAAGTAATTGGATAATCAAGTAGGCCTACTTCAAACTAAAATTGTAAACAAATTAACTAAACAAAATAAAAATTATGAGATAAAAAAACACATTGTTGTTGTGGCTTTTAAGAAAATAGTCTATACTAATCTATACTAATATTATAAAGAGGTAAAGTTTGTTTGTTTGTTTGTTTATTTGTTTGTTTGTTTGTATGTAGGGGGCACTACTGAACCGATTGAAAAAATAGTTTTACTAATAAAAAGCTACACTATCCCTGAGTGACATAGGCTATGATTCATTTCGATAAAAACCTTTTTTTATTTCATTATTTATAAATTTAATCGGAAAAATTCTTAGGTTAGGACTAGAATGATAAACCAACACATGTATTTACATTTATTACCATATAGCAACCAATTGAATAAAATAACAGATAATATATTTGCTCCAATATTTCCATTAACAGCTTATTTCAAAATTTGAAGCAATTATTTTTGTATTTCTAGCTTTTAGGTTAGGATTTTAAAGAGTACACCTGAGCCTTGCTGGTTCTTGTAACCGTTATTATAACTGCTTTAAAATATAAGAAATAATTTAAATTGAACATTTAACATTATTTACCGTCTTAGTTTTGAGGTTATTATTAATCCTACACCTTTATTATAAATAAAACATAACATATATTTTTAGATGGTTACGTTGGGGGTTGGCGTGCGGAGCACGCAGGGGTCTCCCCTAGTGTAAAATAAATTTAAAATAAAATTTAGGTTACAAAATCATCTCAAAATGTTAGATTATCTATATATATTAAAAGAATTTGGTCAAAACCTATTTCCAATCGCCCAGCCTCTCCTAATGGACCGATTTTGATGATTTTTGTTTTAAAATGTGTCTTATTACCTGTAGATATGTCATCAAGCATTTACCGAAGTCCTAGGACATTAGGGCTACGCTCCAGTGGCCCTCAAAGTTTCAATGTTAATCTTATGGAAGGTCAATCTTAAGGAAGAAGAAGAAATATTTCTTTTGATTCTATCAAGGACACAAAAACAGCTGTTCGTATGAAAAGCTTAAAACAGCTGATTTTGATCAACAACTGATTTGGATCAAATCAGTATCAAATGTAGTATTACCTTTTTGAGGTTACTAAAAACAAACACAAACAAAAATCAACGAAAAATGCTAACTATATTTTAATTCAATTCAAACATTGGTTGTTACAAACCTATTATATATAAAACAGCTAATTTGGATCAAAAACTGAACATAATCATTCACAGATATGTCAAGTCTTATATATTATCATCCGTTCAGCCGCTATTCACCCGAGAAGGAGCCCCGGTATACAATCCTTCAAATTTCCCATGTTAATCTTATGGAGATAATGTTTAATGAGTTTGAGTCAGCTGCCAAATAAAACAGCTAATTTATGATCGGTCACCTATGTACAAACGAGCAAAAGATTAACGAGATTCTTTATAGAATTTTCCACCTGCGAGCGAAGCGAAGCAGCCATCTGAGGCCGAAGGCCGAGCCGGGGTTGGGACGCGGAGCGTCCAGGGGCAGAGCCCCTAGTTGTATCTTTACTACAATTTAACGTCGTAAAAATAAAGTTTTTAATAAAAATTCAATTTTGAACATTTTTTTAACCTTGGTAGTCTTACAAAACGAATGATTCTGATTAGTGTCGCAACTAACACATGTCACATGATTATGATTCCAGTGTTAATAATTAATGTAGTACTAATCTGAACCCATGATGCATAGAGTAAGGAGGTGGGCCAACCCCTCCTCCCCCCTCACCTATCAAGCCGAGCAAGTGACGTCACTGCATACCTCGCGTCGCAACACTCAGCCGCTACACAATGCATTTTGCGCGAACTTTTGAGCTACACATAACTTACTATTTCGTTCGAACTTTTTTATACTAAAGTCTAATACCTTTTAACTACTATATATATATATATATAATTCTTTATTATTTTTATTCAAATATAAGTTAATATTCAAAATTGTTTTAAAATAAATTTATTCCTGCATAGGCAGATTAAATCTTAATATTCACTGTAGTTTTTATAGTAAGGCAAATATTTAATGCAATATGGCTGAAAACTGCAGAATTACTTCAGTTTATTTTATTTTGTGGCTTTTCTTATTGGAATTTTAACTAAATAAATAAAACAAAATTTCAAATAAATCCAATACCGTACATTTTTATTTGTTTTTACGCCTTTCACAATCACCGATTGAACCTTCAGAAAAAACATTGTTGATTGTGAAAGGCCTAAAAAAAATTTAAATTTATTAATTTATTTGGATTTTTAAAATTTTATTTAACTTTGTTTTTATTTACTAACTATATAATTATTAAAGTGGTTTAAATACCTGCTTTCAAGTAATCCAAATGTTACTGAATGGCAAATAGTTGCAGTTGACAACACTGTACAAACAGTCTGTTTGTTTTAATTTACTTGTATTCTGGTTTCTCTTTCTGATGTACCCTTGATTTTATTTTCTAAAGGCAACAGTTTTACTGATGGGACAGTGCCAGGTTTAGTATTTTTTTTTACATTCTTAAGGCCCATAATTTCAGCTTTCAAATTTCTCTCAAAATCTTCCGGTTTAAAGTGATCAGAACACATGTAGGAAGTGTCTGGATTCCAAGAATCTTTCCGTTTATTTGTCAATCCAAATAGAACGTAAATTACTTTTTCGGGGAATTCTAAAATATGTAACAGTATCAGAACACATATTTAGTTTGTAGTAAGTTTTTGTACATATGGCAACAGCACACCACATACCTGGCATTTTCTATGAATTAATTACTGCAGTTTATCAAGTAAATAATCATATAAATAAAAATATTTTAAATACACGGAATGCCTTAAGTAAATAAGAGATTAAATTAGTTCAACTACATCAGAAACAGTTTATTCACATACCAACTCTCCATTATTATTAATGTGTGACACACAACGGTTATTTTGTAAACACATTTTAATACTACACTACATTATAATAAGCACAACAATCACTATTTTTAGCAAAATACACAGTGTGGTCGCATATACTTTATAGACTATTATGCTGTCCGGCAATGTTACAGCATGAACACACATGTAATGTAGTGACTGGAAAAGGCGCGACATGCCGTGACGTCACCACGCGCCGCGCACTCAATGTTGCCCCACCTCATATACTCTATACATCATGATCTGAACTCACTAGTAATATATTTAATGTAGCCTACAATTCTTTAAATGTGTCAATTAATTGTCTATGAATGACATTGTAATGGATTTCTAAAAGTAGGCTAAAAATATTTCTGAGAATTGTGTTCACTTTTATTTTTAATTTTAGAAATAATATTGCTCACGAGTCAAGCTCAATTATATTTATATTGCAATGGATGTCAATAATGCTAAATGTCTTAACTTATGTTTTAATTACATTAATGTAATATTCTTCAATCGGATGCATTACTTCTTTAGGTAAGCCTGTAGGCATTACTCATTGGAGAGATGGTGCCAATCAAACAGCATTGCCTTAAATTCCAATATTCTAGGTGCTTTAGTGTAGCCCTATGCCTAACGTTTTATTGATCTCCTACACAATGCTGTACATAGACTATATTAAAAGACCAAGAACTTACAAGGATGCTAGAAATAACTTAAAGGATCTTGGAGTGGAGTTGCTGTTTTCGCTCGGCACTGAACATTGACTAAATAATTTCAAGTGGTAAATAATAATCGAAGTTAATTATTTTCCGCTCCTCAAGATGTCTCTCTTAAATCTTGATAATTCACAGTAAAACTCATGTATGCCTACTGTGCATATGTCAAACCAATACTAGAATAGCATCAGTAGTCTGGTCTTCTTACAATATGTCACTAATAACTGTTCTTTAAGATTATGTAGAAAGTAGAATTCTTTCTCTTTTAGGCAGAAAACTTGGTTTTGGTTTTGAATATAAACCAATTTCTGTGAATGAAGAGGTCTGACTGCTGAAGTTGTAATTGCTTTAAGATAGTCGGAAAGTCCTTGGACTGTTCAGGGATGTTACAGTACAGCAAATTGATCTGGGAGCACCAAGTATAACCAGATCTTCAGTCCTCTTTGGAAAAATTCACCCTTGCCACTGACGCCCCTTGTTGAGCTCTACTCGCGATAGGTAACATTTACATTCTGGTTTATATTTAATGCACTTAGTGTTGTTTTGTAGGAGAGATGTGCTCATATAGTATACATTTTCAGAATGCACCTTTGCGTCGTTGAAAAAAAGAAATGATGGTGGGAAAAGTGACGTTGGGTCGAGCTTCAGCCATGAAAACGCAGAAGAAAAGAAAGGTAGAGTGAATACTGCATTTTGCAAACACTGTTTTAGTAGTCTAGTAACCAGATTAATAAACTTGGGTTCACAAAAAATCTTAAATAATAGGCCTAAATAAATTGTTTTAATTTTTTTTACGTATTTATTCCTAATAAAAGTCATCCAGACACAGGCAAATAATAGAAATATAGACACCCATTTAGCCTAGTACACATTTACTCTTGTAGGCCTACAGGTAGGTATAAAATTACAATTATACAATAAATAGGCTAAGTCTTTTTTTCCAGACTTATATTTTTGTATAAAGGTATAATGTAAAATCGTCCTTTAACATATAGGTCTATATCCTTTAAGCCCTTGAAGGGGATACTATCTAAAAGGTTAACGAATATTAGGCCTACTTACATATTAAGATGAAGTAAGACAAAAATTAACTACAAAAAAGGAAAGATTCAAATTAAACTTTGAAAACAAACTGTCCTTTTGGCATGCGTTGTACAGAAATATTTACAGCAGGCCTATTTACGTATACACTTATTTATACTATTCACGAAAATAATAAAAAACAAGGACAATAATACAAAAACCCTAGATATACTTATATTAAACTATTGAAACATAATAATAGAGATGCTAAATGTTATACTATTATTTAACACCTATTTAATATGAATAATTAACTACTACCATAGATCATGAATAATAAATGGATCTTGCATCCATACGGGGGTTGTGTGCCGGAAAAAAGATGTTCGCAAAAATAGTACATGATCGCGCCGTGAGGTAGTGCTAGGGAGAAAGCATTGTAAGCATTGGTGTTTCCAACCAGCTTCCTTCGTTTCCCCAATAGATAGCGCCAAAAAAGTAGAATTTCCAGTGGAACAAAATATTGCATTGGATCGGAGTTCTACTAGGTTATCCAAATACAATGCTACTACTCAACACCCACCTGTTTAAAGGGCAACATTCTCAGTTCTATTCAAAATTATGGCGTTGAGTTTGCACATTTAGGCCCGGTTTTACAATCTCCCGATAAAGTTCCCGATAGTTACCCGCTGGATAAATTTAACCTGCCGACAAATCCACCCGACAAGTATATTGCGTTCTACAATGGGTTTTTATCTCTCCGATAACTACCAGGAACTTACCTGTTAGATTTACAATTTTACATGTAGGTTGGTATACTTTGTCGATTGTGATTGGTCGAAATACGGTTAAGGAACACACCTTAGTGACTGAATAACCAACTAGCCTTGGAATGTAAAGGCTAAAGACATAATACTTGGATGTCTTGTTAATGACTAAAAAATTATTTGCAATGAAACAACGAAGAACCAGAAGCATACAATCCCAAAAAAACTTAATCCAAGGTGGGCTAGAACGTTTCTGAAACAAATACGAAACGAAATTTTATTATAATTACTAAAGGTGCCGTGAAGGTGTTTTTATTTATCAAAGTGGAAAAAATAAATGACTAGTTAGTTGTAGTTTAAATAAAATAAACCTTATAACATTTGATAACTTTCGTTGTACTTTTATTTATTGTTGCTATTTATACAATTTTTAGGTTATTTTTCTCCAATAATCCTACAAAGAAGAAACAACTGTTTCCTTCGTTAACCTAAAACAATAAAAAAATACTTAATTGTAAAAAAAATCCGAATTTCAAACCTTGTCTCTAATGAATTTATTATTTCTGGACTGGACAATCAAATAAATTATTTTTCCATCGCCATCTTCACCAAAAATCTCAATAAAATCTTCATAAATAAGCATAGTTTCAATCATCGTATGCAGTTCTAACCTATTCTGTACATTTATCTTGCCGATAACTTCTTATCGGGTGCTTCAAGTAGCCGACAACTTTATCGGTAGGATAGCCAAGTTTATCCTGTCGACAAGGGCTATCGGGATATTGTAGAACACCTTCTTTTAGTTTATCGGGAGGATAGCTCTACCTACAACTTGTCGGGCACTTATCGGGAGATTGTAGAACCGGGTCTTAATGTGTCCAGGTCCGAGGAAACAAAGTCTTCATGTGATTTAAAAGGCTTTTGTTCTGTAAAATTTCTAGCCCCTCTTAAACATTCTCATCGCCCAACAATCCGACCGAAAGTGTTTCCGTTTTTAATAAAACAAGAAAAAAAGCACGTGTACAAAAGTATCCATGCTGAACCGCTGACGTGAGTTGAGCGAATTCCAAAATTGACTTTATATGTTTTAGAGTTTCAACCAACTATTTGGGAAATAGGTACACTCACGACGGTGCTGAATAGCTCCCTGTGTGTACTAAATGCATTAGTAGAATTGTTTGCGCCTAAGCTTCCAACGTTCCTTCGTTACACTCGCAGTGGATCTTGTGGCCTCGGGTTATGAGCTTCGCTTCGCTCGCAGCATAAAAACTTGTCCGTCGGCCTCGGTTGAGAAGATGCCACCAAGGTAAAATCCACAACTTAATGGAGTTTCCTGATAGAAGGAATTTTGGTTTGGCACATGAGTTCACGTGAGTATAGGCTAATTTCCATTTTTGTTGCTAAAAGGGCGCACATGGCAAAAACTACAATGTTTGACAACACTTTTTATCAAAACCTTAAAAACAACTAATATGATTTTCTGTGAACCACAAATTTTTAGAGTTATACGGTAGGCCTATATTAGCTCTTTACCTGTAAAAATACATTTTTTGCTAAGTATATCAATAACGATAGAAGAAACGGTAAAAATAAAAATAATCTAATTTATAAAAATACAAATGTAATTCAAAATGGTTTTTTAATAGATACTTAACTTAGAGTTAAGGTTGAGAACATAGTGGAAAGAGGGCATGGAACAGCACATTGAAGAGTAGCTTTCAGTGCATGCAAATTAAACATGTGGCATTGCAGCATACAGCTTTCAGGAAGAAATCCAAACAAACATGAAGCATTACCAATTTTGTAATGTAAATAAAGTCTGTAAAGTTTCATGTTCGAAATAAAAAAAAAATTTTTTGGTTTGCAATACTTGTATAGGCTTACAAAAAATTTAAAATAATTTTGTCCGTGATTTTTGTTTTAGTATTGAAAATGTGTGAGAATATTTATGTCTTGTTTATTTTAATTAATAATGCATAGTTCTCAAATCATTTATGATGGGATAGTTTACTGAAAAAAGTCTGCGTATTTTATTATTATTTGTTATAGAGAGCAAAAGAGTTAAATCAGTCCAACATCGGAGGTTTCATAAAAAAGAAAGAAAAGATCTTAAAGAGATGTGACCAATTTGACAAGGATTTAACAGGATCCGAAAGAAGAAATGGATCACATTTAACAGAGGAAACACCAAGAGCATTCAAAACGTTCGAAAACCCAATAGGTAGAATCACAGAATTGCTATTCTCACCTCGTGTAAATCCGGAACACTTCGTGAACACGAACGATAAAGATACACTATGCCACTTGATCTCGTCGTTGTTTAATACGTCCGATAAAAATGATTCGCAGTTTGTACCTAAACATAAAGATACTAAAAGTTCAACAGTAGTCAAAGATAAACTGTTAAAAGGGAATACAAAACAGGCGAGAATGAGTACAAAAACTGAACACGTTTCGAGAAAAAAGAAACATAGAAAACAAAAATCTGAAAAGTACGAAAAGAAAATTGACATAAACAAACAAATACTAGACGCGATAAAGTTGTCTAATGTGAACTGTGAACGCGAACTTAATACTAATGGGAACTGTAAATACAAATCTGAAAAGCATGAAAAGAAAATTGACAGAAACAAACAAAAACTAGACGCGATGAAGTTGTCTAGTGTGAACTGTGAACACGAATTTAATACTAATGCCAACTGTAAATACAAATCTGAAAAGCACGAAAAGAAAATTGACAGAAACAAACAAAAACTAGAGGCGATGAAGTTGTCTAATGTGAACTGTGAACACGAACTTAATACTAATGCGAACTGTAAGAGTCGTGGTATATCGAAGTTCAGTTATCAAAATGCGAATGAAATTTTAACGGAATTAATGGATAAAAGTGAAGACAGCGATAAGATGGGAAATAAACATTCGAAACAGGAAAGAATGTACAAACTTGGAAGGGGCGATGGTAAGCTAAGTGTGGAATATCTTACTTACATGAAATCTCAATCCGATGAATGTAGACTGACATCGGACATTACCAACGACCACATAATGAAACAAATCCACAATCTGGGTAATATGATACAGTTTTCAAGGTCGCAAATGTCCTACGGGGTTCAGTTTTGGGGTGGAAATAGTCCTGCGCAACCGCCAAGTCCCAGGAGTACATTGAGCTATTTGTTCGAGACTTCGCATTTCAGAGGAAAAGCTTTGGATATTGGGAAAGGTAGTAAAAATCATAAATACAGTATAGTAAACCAACCTGTGGACGATCAAGAGTTTTGGCAAGCTGGTCCGAAGTTGGCTGGTCAGAGCTACGATCTATTTCAGAAAGAGGAAAAGGAGACGTGCAAAGAGACAGTAGAGTTGGACAGTGGTGAATTTGTTGAGGTAAGTGAAGATAAAAACCTTTTCTTCATGGCACAATGATTCATCTTATGCCACTCCTATTCCTTATCACTATCCAGGTCACCCGTCTCATCTCGTAGACTTTCTTTCAATCCTTTATCTCATTTTCTTTCAAAGTCTTCCTGGGTTCTCTCTTATCTATCATTCGTCGGACATGACTTGTCCATCTAGTCCTTCCTATTTCATTCCTTGTCATCAGGTCTGTCCATATCCTAGGAATTCAGGAAAATATACAAATTAGGAAAGTCAGATCATTCCATTTCGTTTGCTATAATTGTATTTACTTTGCATGTGTCAGTGAAGTGTGTAGTATCTTTTCTTTATTGCAAACATAGCGACAATGGCTGAACGTAACCTCCATTTTGAAATCTTTCTCACTTAACCCTTGGAAGATCAATTTTTTATTTTGAGAAAAAAAAATATTTTTTTATTCCTATTTCATTATTTTTAAAAGGGGGAAAATACTAAAAAAATATATCAAGCTGATTTATTAACTTTAATTGTGGTTTTTTAAATTCATTGCATGTGTGCAAAGGTGTGCACTATAGCGTCATTTGCTTGCTACTGTCTAACCAACATTGTTTGGATGAAACTCATGTGTTATAACGTCACTTCTTGTTATTGAAGTTTACACCATATTTTTAGCAAGTTTTATAAAATAATTCATTACATAAAAATTATATTTTGGTATTAGTTGCATTTTTACACTATTTTATACTTTGTAAGACTGAATATTATTTGAAACAGATTAGCACAAGTTTTTATATTATAAACCTCTCATGAATACAAATTATACAGATTCAAACTTAAGAGCAACCAAGCAAACTTCCTATAACCACTCCTAGATGGTGCTGATAAACTATCTTTTATTTTACACGTAATATTTATACCGATAGTAAAGTAACCGAAGTTTAGTTTTTTGTCAGTTTTCTTTAATCAAGCCTTAGCCTAGTGGATAACGTTGCGTCTTCCTGATCAGAAGATGCTGGGTTCGAATCTAGGCTAGGGAGACCAGATATCTAATCATATCTGCAGTTTAAGGGCAGGAGGGCGGAAGTAAAGCAAACGGTGGTTTGCTCGCTTTATCTGGTCTCCGGCTGGGGTTGTTTTGCATAATTTTACTAAGGTATTTATATAATATGTATATATATATTTACTAAAAAAAAACCGGTCGAAAAAAAATTTTACTATACAACCTTAGTTAATCCAAAAAGAAACATCGAACAAAATTTAAAAAGTATTAACTAAATGTATAAACAAAATTAAAATAACGTCAGAATGCATACACAGAAGTTTATCTTCACTAATAAAATTAAAAGCCATAATATAAAGTGTTTACAAACTTTCTTTAGTGCCAAGCTACACAGCTTTACCTCAAAGTCAAAATAACACTCACGACACAACTTTGCAGATATGCAACGGAATCATTTTCAAACATACAATCAATAATTATACTAAGAACAACAATAAAACTTCACCAATACATAGCTAAAATGTCACAGAAACCACTTAAAAATTATTAACTGTTAATAAAAACATTAACTCCTTTAAATACTGCCTAGAAATTAACAAACTATCGACGACTGCATAACCTATGACATAGATTTACAAACATAATAAAACAAGTTAATAGCGCATTCTGGTGGCAAAGTTTATAGTTCTGTTGCTAATGCACACTTTTGCAGATGTGTAAAGGAGTTAACCATAAATACAGTATAGTTAACCAACCTGTGGACGATCAAGAGTTTTGGGATGCTGGTCCGAAGTTGGCTGGTCAGAGCTACGGTCTATTTCAGAAAGAGGAAAAGGAGACGTGCAAAGAGACAGTAGAGTTGGACAGTGGTGAATTTGTTGAGGTAAGTGAAGATAAAAACCTTTCCTTCATGACACAATGCTTCATCTTATGCCACTCCTATTCCTTATCATTATCCAGGTCACCCGTCTCATCTCGTAGACTTTCTTTCAATCCTTTATCTCATTTTCTTCCAAAGTCTTCCTGGGTTCTCTCTTATCTATCATTCGTCGAACATGACCTGTCCATCTAGTCCTTCCTATTTCATTCCTTGTCATCAGGTCTTTCCATATCCTAGAAATTCAGGAAAATATACAAATTAGGAAAGTCAGATCATTCCATTTTGTTTGCTATAGTTGTATTTACTTTAAAAAAAATCTGGAAATTGGTTGACCGTGCAGGCCAACCCTAGAACTTCCCGCTTAGTTTGAATTTTAAACGCTTAAAATGAGTTTTTTTGTTAAAATACCAAAAAACGAAAATTTGTGAATTTTTAAACAACGATAACTTTTGAATGCGTCGTTCGATTTTCATTTTTAAAAAAGCATTCTACGCAGTTTTTAAAGCACAAAAATAAAATGTACAGGTTTATATTGATTGGTTGAGAAATCTGGAAGATATGTTAAAAAAATACCAAAAACGAAAATTTGTGAATTTTTAAACAACGATAACTTTTGAATGCGTCGTTCGATTTTCATTTTTAAAAAAGCATTCTACGCAGTTTTTAAAGCACAAAAAGAAAATGTACAGGTTTATATTGATTGGTTGAGAAATCTGGAAGATATGTTAAAAAAATACCAAAAAATACCAAAAAACGAAAATTTGTGAATTTTTAAACAACGATAACTTTTGAATGCGTCGTCCGATTTTCATTTTCAAAAAAGCAGTCGACGCAGTTTTTTAAGCACAAAAAATGTATACGTGGTTTTATTATGATTTTTTCTCACGCTTTAAAGTTATTTTAAAAAAACATAAAAATTCCAAAAAAAATTTAGGTTATTTTTTTAAATTTCTTCGGATTGGCTCGATGAATTAACTCTCAAATCTAATCAGATCTAAGTTTTGATACACCCTTTCGAATGACATGTCGTAGAATTCAATCGTTTGATTTGTTTTTGAGAAACTGTACGACAAAAATTTATTTACACACATACATCCACACACACACACACACACACACACACACACACACACACACGGTCGGACACCTCGGCGGGAATAGTCAGAATGGCTTCCTGGGACCTCAAAACGTGGAGATTTAATGAAAACTCGACTTTCGAAAATCGGACCGAAATCAATAACTTCCCTTTATTGGTAGCGGGAAGTTAAAAAATATAGGCAATTGTCTACAATATTTAAAAAATATAGGTGATTGTTATTATATAGAAAAAAATGCAGGCGATTGTTTACTATATTGAAAAAAATATAGGCAATTGTCTACAATATTAAAAAAAATATAGGCAATTGTCTACAATAATAAAAAAATATAGGTGAT
>JAGFPH010010143.1:0-18200 GCA_018207615.1 Philaenus spumarius
ACTTATTGCTCTGCAAAGGAAATAAACAATTATCGACGAAATCAAAGTGAATTAATGAAAAAAATGTCGTGGGACCTAATTTCAATAATTAAAGGAAAATTCTACAATGTAGAAACCCAGATAAAACACAAGAGAAACAAAGTTACTCAAAAAAGGCAGAGTAAGTCTCTTGACTCCAAACTAGACAGTACGAGATTGGGGGAAGAAAAAATAATTTTAGTTGCGTTTTGATAGCCACACGAGGACCACGTAAAAGTTTGCAGAAGCAGCAGTAGGTCGGCAAGAATCACCAACTCCGGTACAGATAAGCGGGCCGAAAGAAATCGCTCTACATTAAAGAAGAGGAGAAATTATAGGGGAGAGAAGGCAGGAAGAAAGAAGAGGATCAAGGACTTCATTTCAAGGCTTAAACCACCAAGGAGGAAAGCCGCGATACATCATATTTATTTGTGAGTAGCAAATAACCAAGATATATATTTTAAAGTTAAATAAAATCCACAAATAAAGTTTTAAAATTAAATTTAAAAGTAATAGTAAATTCAGGGGAAAGTTTAAAAGTAAAATCATTCTGGAATATTCCCTATTCTCACAATGGTATAAAAGCGTTTCAAAATAAATATAAATAGTACCATAGTTATAAATATCAATAATATATTTGTTGGAAAGGTTTAAGCAGTTGCGAAAGCAAAATTAATTTGTTTTTTAAAATAAAAAAGTTTTATTTGCACATCTTAATTTCTTTCATTTATAACTTAAATATCCAATACCAAAAATTAACCAGTGCTCTAAAGTGAAGTTAGAATATAAGGTTATATTAATTCTTGTGTGTGTCTAAATAACTCTAAACGGCACGGCCCGGAAAAGGAGTCTGACTAGAGCTAGTAAATAAAATAAAGTGTATTAATTACAAACAACTTTTAAAAATTAGGAGAGTGAGCGTATTTCCTATTCTTGTCCACGTATGAGCGCAAAATTTATTTAAGGGCAAATTGAATACAAAATAGAGAGGGGAGCACGCTGGTCGAAGACCTTGTGATCCCGAAATTAAGAGGCGCGTGTGCGGCGTGGCAATGTGTCGGTCTAGGCCTAAGCTAAGATTTTTTCCGACTAAATTTATAAATATTAAAATAAAAAATGTTTGTATCAAAATTAATTAATTAATTAATTAATCTGCCTATGTTACTCAGGGATAGTGTAGCCTTTTATTAGTAAAACTATTTTTTCAATCGGTTAAGTAGTTTCACAGAATACCCCCCCCCCCCCCCTACACACAAACAAACTAATTTTACCTCTTTATGTTATTATTATAGATGAATAGGGTTAGCAACGCCATTTTAACTCCTTAGATTTTACTAATAACTAAACAATCCTGGCGTTAATATGGACAAACTGTGAAACAATCAGTGAAATCGGCGTTTGAAGATGAACTCTAACTATACTAAGGTTATAAAAAGTACACTCGATCCACTCGTTCACCGTGCAGTAAAGGTTTTACGGGAGAATAGACATGCTACTACCGTTACAGCGAACATCACGTTTATTGTCATGAGGGTTGCGTCAACTGACCGAGCGTAGCATGGGAGTTGATGTTTTTTAGTTGGCTACTATAGGTGAGACTGTCGTAAGGATAACATGGCTTATGGGCGCTCTGTACTGCACGGTGAACGTGGAATCGGGTGCAGACTGTTCTGTCTAAACACAAATGATTTTTCCCGATTCAGCGTTTTGCTGCTTCAACAACAACCGTCTGACCAGAAGATGAATGCCAAATGCAAGCTGAAACTGTTCCTTCATGTGGACCATCCTAAAATGAATCTTTGGAAGATAGTTCAAATTTGCTGCCACATACAGTATGAACGGATTAAATGAATCTTCGAACGATAATGCCCAATCTGGGTGTTCTCATTGGGTACCTAAAGGAAATGAAATCCTTAAGTCAACGTAAGCCAGCAAAATACTGTCAAGGGAAATTTTTGATCTCCCCTGAGCAGATAATATCTGTCCCAGATGTTGGACGTAAAAACATAAGAAAACCCCACCATAAAAAAGGGAAAATTGTTGCAGTTAGAAGCTCCTCATACAAGCTGGAGCTTTTAGAACCAAGTCTTAAGAGAACTTATAAACATCCGAAAAATAACAAACAAACAAAATAGTCCCGGTTTTTGAAAATAAATCGCTATTTGGTAATGTAGAGTTCATGGAAAATGCCAAGAAGATGAGAGAAAAGAAGAAACAAATCATTGATAATCCAAATGGAAAAGTTTAAGAAGGAATAGATGCTACTAGAGAAGAAAAAGATTCATCCTAGTTCTATTGCTCATATTTTTACTCTCAATCAGATGAGGGGTGGGTTTCATGTTTTATGTGTAGAAAACGGGCACACTGCTAATGCTCAGGGGAAGTAGATGATGACAATCAAGCTCATCATATTTGTGATTATTGTAAATACAATTTCATACAAAAGTAACAAATTATTGTTAAAACGACAGGATTTTTAAAATGTTTGGTGTAATTACCAACAAGATAATAATCTTATCTTCTAAAGTGAGAGATAATTGTCTGTCTGCTAAATGGATCTGGAATCTCCGTCTAAGGATTTTTGATTTTTTGATTTTATATGGGGCTTTTGGCCACGAGAAATCGATTGGAAATGTTCACCATTCTGGGAAAATTCGTTTTCTACGTCTTTTTATTAAATTAAAAAGTGAAATTTGTTCATTTTAAACAATAGAAAGCACATCTGATGCAAATGTTTCAATGTCATTACAATAATCATCTGTTTTCTTTTAAACGAAGCACAGCTGATGCAAATGTTTTCAATGCCATTACAATAATCATATGTTTTCTTTTAAACTGTATTTTATTAGAGGTAAGCCTAATGTTGTATCTATTTATAGTTACCATGGCAACGAATACTTCTGCTAAATAAACATACCCTTTATTTAGTTGTTTAATGTTATAGGCCTAACCTCAAAACTCAATAATCCAATATTTATTATTGAAATCATAGCCCTGCTTATAATCGAGCTTTAGCTCGGTCTCCTGGTACTTTTAAATAACTAAATAACACTATCTTTAATTCTTCTAATATATTGTAATTGAATAGTTTGAATATAATTAAGATTTGATTGTATCATATCTTCCAAAATTCCTTCTCCCCATCTTGCCCCTTAGACTACCGTACTTTTTAAAAACCGTACTTTTTTATTGGCCGTACTTTTTAAAAACTGCTATTTTATTAATAAAAAGTAAACAATCTTGAATTTTTATATTTTTTTATCAAAGGGTAAGCTTTAATGTAAATGTTGGTATTCAATTTGTTTCCCCGACTTTTCTTAAAAAAATTAAATAAATCAAAGCTTGCCCCACCTTCCTCTACGATAGTTTACCTACCTTCACGGTACTGTTCAGCGCAGGTATATAAAACAGATTGTCCTCCAAGCAATATATAAAGCTCAGTAGCTTATTCGGATCTACATGTTGGAACATTTCCACCGCGCAAGCAGAGACAATATCCATGTTGCACTCTTCCTGTCCGTGATGACAGTCGAATATCCACTGTCCGTTGACGTACTTCCTCTGTGCAAACAAACGACAAACAATATAAAAGCAACAACGGTGGGTTTAATGTTCTGATATTATACTGTCACAAAAATACATAAATAGTCTGGAAACAGATAGTTATTAGCGAATGCCCATAGAAAAGAGTTCATGACTCTTATGGTGAGACCTAAATTTGGGAATAGTAGGCCTAAATGAGCACAGATCATGGTCCCAAGAAAATGTTTTTGGAGCCATTAAAAATGTTACATATGTTTTGGGCTGACTTTTTTTTAAATGGGCCACCATTGGTATCTTGTAATGTAAACTATAAATCTGATAGTAACCTTTGGGTAACCTTTCCTTGTTTTTTGGGAAATTTAAAAATACTAGCTGAATACCCATGCTTCGCTATTTTTTTACATCACTATGTTACATAATTGTAATATTTCTCTCTCATGTTCTTTCATCTTTTATTTCACGAAAATGAATTATTACATGTATATTATTCAATTAGTTTGCAATTTATTGTTCATTGGGTGCCCATAAATTGTCTTTGACAGGATATGTGGGCTGAATAAATTAAATCAATTAAAAATAAAGAATTAAGTGTGAAGTGCGTCTTCTTTTTCAACCGCTAAATCTACAGACAGGTAAATCACAGTCTTAGCTGAATTGCAGATTGCCCTGATGCAATTCAGCTACGTCTTTAATATGCGAATTGAAAATCATGATAGAATTGATCAGCTTACGTTTTTAAATATTTTCTTAAAATTAATAAGTGCCAAATTTCAGTTTTTTAGCTGTAATTAAAGAATACCAATTATTATTTATTGTTTTTAGAAGTTGTTATCACATTTTCACCTATTAGCAGCACGTTATAAAATGTACAATTAATTGGTTTACTATTTATGTGTTTTTCAATAAATAAATGTACACAATTTCAGCTTTCTGATTTTAAAGAATGTATAACAAACAATATTTATTGTTTCAGGGGTTGTTTCAACCCTTAATGGCCAAATATTTTAAAATAATTTTTTAGTGCGCCTCTAGCGCCTATGCGTACGCAATACGTGTACCAAATTTCACGTTCCTGGGTGGTATAGTTTTAGAGGTTGTTACTACATTTTCACCCATTTAGCAGAACGTGACAAAATGTAAAAGTGGTTTATTTTTTATATGTATCTTGTAAGAAATAAATGTACAAAATGTCAGCTCTCTAGCTTTAAGGACATTATAAAAAATTAATATTTATTGTTTTATTATACGTTCCAACCCTTAAAAGCCAAATATTTTTTAGTGCGCCTCTAGTACCTATGAGCAACATGTGTAATAAATTTCACGTTCCTAGGCGGTAGGGTTTTTGAGATTTATAAGAAACAGCAATTATTGTTTTAAGGGTTGTTTCAACCACAGAGCACTAATTTAGTGCTCTGTGGTTTCAACCCATTAAGGGCAAATTTTTTCGATATTTTAATAGCTATTCGGGGGGGAGACAAATCCAACAAATCAAAGATTATAAAAATTGGTTCAGCCGTTCTTGAGTTATAAGTGGTGTAACTAACCCGACTTTGTTTTATATATAAAGATGTAGTTAAACTATTTGTAAATGGCCGCCATTTTCCAATATTGCGGTCTACCTTCGAATTTCTTATGAAACACCCTACATTTTATGATGATTTTGGATTTTACAAGTTATTTTAAGACATTTTTGTTCATGGTGTTTTTTTTTTTTTTTTATACGATAGCAATTTAAAAGTTAGAGCGGTGTACAGTACTAAAAACACCATAACTGAGCGGAAGTTAATTTTGTATGAAAACGTTTTGAATCGATGAAAACGCTCTCAACACCAACAAAGCATTGTTTGGTCAAACAAATAACTTTTTAAAATCAACAAATACGGTTTTTTTATTTTTCAAAACCATAATACCAGAGGAAACTGCAAATTTGTCACACTTGAAAAACGAAGTTAATAACAGAAAGTTGACCGCCATATTGGAAAATAGCGGCCATATACAAATATTTTAACTGTATTTTTTTTAATTTCTCAAAAACAAGGACAGGTGTCCCATTTAAAGTTTGCTGTCAGATTTATAGTTTACAAGATACCAAATGTGGACCATTTAAAAAAGACACCCTTATGTGTTCGCACTCTAACGGCCGCATTTTACGTCGGATTTGGTCCAAACGTTGGTTGTCTAATACGGTCGGACGAGTTCGTTAGCAAAATTGTTTTTGTGATTTTTCGTACTAGAATGACACTTTTTAGAGTTTTGTCTATAACAATAATTGTACGGTATTATTCTGCACATTTGTTTTTTTAAACGACCTTATATCTCACTTGGTTCTCCCAAAATCGATCAAAACGTAAAATACCATAAAAGTAGGCCTATAGGGTTCAAATCTACGTGGAGGATTTTTTAGTAGGAGCAGCTTGCGATACAAGGCCGGCGGACGGGATAAACTCGATGTTGTCGCTGCGAGCGAAGTTATGTAGTCCATAATCCGACGCAGCAAGGTCGGTGTGCAAGCTCGCAAAACGAGTTATTCCGTTGCGAGCGGAACGAAGCAGCGCCTGAGTGCTGGAGGCTGTGGTGCCGACAAATTCTACTTACGTCAGTAGTTCAGCTACGTGATTGAATTATTATTTTCAGGCGAAAAACCTGGGTGTTTATCATCGCCTGTTTTATTTTTTTAAAGAAAGCTCAAAATATTGTAACGTACTTTACAATGAAACATATTAAATCACGTCCCTAACAATTAATTGTAGGCTAATAAGAATATTGTACAAACAAGCCGAACACTACTGTTTAGAATGTTAATAAACGGTATCAGTTAACTGACACAAACTTTCTCCCAACTTACTGTAGTCAAAATAATATTGTTTTTAATCATTTTATTTACTACTATTTAGAACAAAACAAAAAAATAATATTCTACCTACGTCAATCGTATAAAAAATTATTGTCCTAGGCGGGATTCGATCTCGTGACCTTTGAATTACTGGCCGTGCTCGCTACCGTGGTGCTACCCCGTGCGACCGCCGCCTTGATGCTAAATTGACAACACAAACTTGTTTATTTTTAAACATTTCCCCATAATTATAAAACGCCGAAGTTTTGATAAAAGCGGGTGGTGTCATTTTGTTTGGCATCTTAAGCAATATAAATACTGAAAATTTGATCAAAATCGTTAGAGCCGTTTTTGATAAATTTGCATTTTTGTCGTTTTTTATGGGTTTTTAGGAGTAAATTACCCTTAAAAATTAAAAATTCCAAAAAATGAAAAAAACGCCTGGAGATATTAGGGTTTAGCCTAGTACCTACATACCAAATTTCATGAAAATCGGACCAATAGTGCCTCTTTGGTCGTGTATACATACAGACAGACTGACAGACAGACACCACTCTAAAAACACTTTTTTGGGTTCAGGGAGCACCAAAACAAAAAATTCCACTAAAAATATTTTTGGGTTCAGGGAGCACCAACACAGATAATTGCACTAAACAATTTTTGGGGTTCTGGGAGCACCAAAACAGATAATTCAACTGAAAATTCAAATTCGAACATTTTTACAAAAACAATACTTTCTCCATATACTACGTATAGGGTGGAGAAAGTAAAAATAATCAGACAAATCTACAGTGACTTGATAGAGACAGTCTCTATCTAGTCACTGTAGACAAATCATAGCACCAACGCTATCTATTGGTAACATTTCTAATGTAAACAATACGAGTAACTTAGTCTCTTCTCCTTGATTTATGATAAACACATTAATTTCCATTTTGTCCAGTAGGGGGTGTCTATGTCGTCACCTGAACTTATTGCGTTATCAGATTGGTAGATGCAAACTTGTAAACAAACCGATTGGCTTCGTTCTACGCAATTGTTTATTTTGTTAGTCGCCATCCTTGTAGTTTTTGTAGCGCGTGTGATTTGTTCCATTTACGTTTCGGTAAGTGTTTGATTTGTTTGGTGATTTGTTGGCTTGTGAAATAGTGTTTGTGTAAGTGTTATTATAATGGGCATGCATAATTTGCTAAGTAAAAAGAAGTTTGTTGTAAGACTAAGTCGGCCTACTCAGGTTTAAGGTTGGCTGCACAGTTTACAAAACTGTCAATAAAGTCTACAAGCCAGTAAATAAAAGGTAGGCTAAGATTTTGGATTTACGTTATATTTATTTTTTGTATTGTTATCATGTTTATTCTTTATTTAGTATTTTTATAAGTACTACATTATAGGCTAGGCCTATTTATAATTTTCGTGTAACCCTTGCCCGTTATGATTTTTTAATGGCACATAATCTATTTAGTGTTCTGCATTTAGTAATTTATGTGTCAACTTTTTATCACATCACTGTTGTACAAAGTAACTTAGGTCCTATAGGTTATGTGTTGTTTTTATTATTTTTCGGAAGGTAATTATTCATACATACGTAATAATTGGCCGCTATCTATAATTTAAAAAAATATTCAATTGGCCACAATTTGTATAGAATAGTCCTAATACACAGAATCATGTTTTGTTTAGAAATAAATTTAGAGTATGCCTAGTTAACTCCCATAAAAGCTTGTATAGCCTACCTACTAAACAAGAGTATTTTGTGCACTTGCAAATAATGTTTGGCTTGATTGGTTACTTCTAAAAGCTGATTTCGTCCATCAGCTGTTAATTAAACAACTATGTGAACCGTTGAAAGTTAGGTCTACAACATCTATATATTTAATTCCGTAAGCCCAAATTTGAAAATGAAATTCAGAGCGAACGGTAGGTCGTAGGAAGCTGGGAGAGGTCTCATTTTAGAGGTCTGGGCATGAAGTTTTGGGGAAAAATATTCATTTTTCTTAATTGTGTCCCAAAAGTTTGTTACGGAATAAAATAAGTCCCATTTAAATAGCATGGGCATATACAGGTGTAAATCAGGTGTAACATTTAAAGAAGAAATAAATATTCGTTTAACTTAATAATATAATATAACAGCTGATTTCACCCATCATCTGTAATACGCAAACAAAACCTAGCGCAGATTATACTTTGGGGTTATGTTTACAACTTCAATCAATATAAGTATTGCGAAGATAATTTTTTTCTAAATATAAGTTAAAGAACTAATGTAGCCTATAATACGTTATAAGATTTTTTGTATTGAGGTTATAAACTGTTATATAAATACTTTATTTTATTTTCAATATAATATATTTATGTATCCAAGTTTATAGAAGTTTATGTACACATTCGTTTAACTTTGGAAACATTCGTACATCTTAGTATAACATACAAACATCGCATATATTATTTCTCAAGACTAATTTTTTGTCGGTACGCCATAACTTCCTTAATACATCATCAAATTATATGAACGAGGCATCATTTTAAAGCTTTCCTTAACCACTACACGGGAAAAATAGACAAACAGCTTAAAATTCATGTTTTAATAACAAAATTGATTTAAAAAACTTTTATATTATACTCTGTATGTTCCTAATGAAAGGCGCCATCTACTAACCATCTGTTTAACTAGCATGACAGCTGTTAGTTAGATTGTTTACACTGTAAGATTGTATAGGGAAACTGTTATTTATAAACCAATGTAAATAAATAAACTTAATTAACTGAATTAAATCAACGTGTTAAATCAGGTAAATGTAGGCCTACTCCGAACTTGCGAAATATTCGCACGGGTCAGCTAGTATAAAAAACCATTAATAATTTCTTCATTATCAACTCCTATAAAAGTGAGTGTACGTGGAGTAACATTTAAAGAAGAAATGAATATTCGTTTAACTTAATAATATAACAGCTGATTTCACCTCATCTGTAATACGCAAACAAAACCTAGCGTAGATTATACTTTGGGTTTATGTTTACAACTTCGATCAATAATATAGCCTAGGCCTATAATATTAATAACTTCTAAATCATTTGATCTATCAATATGAAATAAAAGGCAATTAAAAGGTAATATTTTTATCTTTCTTTAAATATATATAATAATATACATAAACACAAAATCTTAACAAATATTCCTACACGTTTATAGTCATTATAATTGTACACATTTACCGAGTTAAAAATCCCCGTCTGCATAGTTACGTAGGCCTAGATAAAGTATGTTGTTTAAATACAGTAGTATCTATATATTTTGTATAAATGATGTATTTCTGATGTGTATATAATTAATCCGCCTGTATTTTTTCACCGGGATTCACTACATTTATTTTTATATATAGCCTACATAAGTTTCTCAGTTATGCACTAAAAAGTTGTTACGGAATACAATATTTCCCATTTAAATAGCATGGGAATCTAGATTTAAATCTGTTTATATCTCTTATTGTCAAAACAGCTGATTTTATATAAATTGGAAAAATCATAACCACACCTGAATGTGCATTTTTGTGATATATTTAGTTTTGTTTTTAAATGGTCGTGAAGTTAATAAACAAAGTGAAAATTAGAATCAAAGCTTTTAAACAAAAAGTTTACACTTTTAAACTTTAGGAAATAAATTAGTAAATGTACGTGTAAGTGTAAGTGTGTTGTTAATTGCTTTCACAGTAATGAATAACATCGGAAGGCCACCACGCAGAGGTATTGTTCCTCGAAATGAGAACAACAGGCGCCAGATTCGGCGTGATATTAATGCAAGAAGAAGAAATGAGCAGCCGGATGATCAGGAAGATATTCCTATGTATAGATTACCACTTTTAAATGAGGTAGCAATGCACAACCTAGGACCAATGAACAATGAGTGCATGCATTGTGGTGCATTGCACTTCATTGATGAATCAACGAATGGACACTACAACTCTTGCTGCCACAATGGCCTAATACATCTACCACAGCCTCAAAATAACAATGAGCTGCAACAGTTATTTAATAATCACCATTTTATGAAACATATAAGACAGTATAATAGCGCTATGGCATTTGCATCCCTCTCGGCTAAACAAAGTGAAATACCAGGTAACGGACCATATTGCTTTAAAGTTCAGGGCCAAATCCACCGTTATATTTCAGACTTATTACCAATTGATGAACAAGCTCCTTCATATGGACAGTTATATTGATAACATAATCCGTATTCATGCGGAGTGCGAAATATCAATGCACCTTGCATGAAGGATGGAAAATGCTCAAAAAAATATCCTAAAGAGTTCTTGGATGAAACAGTTGAGAACAGCAATGGATATCCACTTTACTGTAGGCAAAACAATGATATCACAGCCCAAAAGGGAGTAAACCTGGTTGACAGTAGAGATGTTGTGCCACATAATCCGTATATATTGATGAAATATAACGCTCACATAAACGTTGAAGTTTGCTCGAGTGTCCGATCAGTAAAATACTTATTTAAATATGTATGTAAAGGATATGACTCAGCTTGCTTAGAATTTGTAACTAATGTACAAAATGATAAGCTCAACTTTGATGAAACAATCCGCTTTGCCAATATGCGGTATGTTAGTTCTCATGAGGGTATTTGGCGACTACACTCAAATAAAATGCACGAACAATCTCATACAATAATTCGCTTAGCTGTTCATGAAGAAGAACATCACAATGTTTATTTCAGTGCTGGAAATGAGGAGGAAGCTCTTCAAACTTCGGCGGAAATCATACAACACTGACAGCATGGTTTGATTTAAACAGCCGAGATCCTAATGCACGACAATATTTATATGTAGATATTCCACAGCACTACAGATTTGTTTCAAAGAAATGGGTACGTCGACAAAGATGTGGATCAAATGTAATAGGAAGATTGTACAGCGTAGCACCAAACGATCAAAACAGATTTTACTTACGTATATTACTTCTACATGTTAAAGGGGCTACATCATTTGCTGATCTACGAGTTTACAATGGAATTACATATAACTATTTTAAAGAAGCTGCAGTTGCAAGGGGACTCCTTCACGATGATGCAGAGTGGCATCGTTGTTTAGAGGAATTACAAAATAGTAAAATGCCTAAACAGTTACGAGATTTATTCGCATACATTTGTTGTTTCTGTGAGCCGACATCTCCATTGTCGCTTTGGACTTCTTTTAAAGACAAATTCATAGAGGACTTCCATGAAATGAATGTAGATGAGGCTGAAAATGCAGCTTTGCAAGAAATAGACACCATTCTTAGAGAAAACGGATTCAATTGTGCCAGCCTCAATTTACCAGTACCTCGAAACATAAACCTTTTGAATATTTATTATAACGTAGATGAAGAGTCTGTACGAGGTGCCGAAATGTACTCAAAACTTAATTATGAACAAAAAACTGCTGTTGATCGAATTCTCAATGCCATATTAGGTAATACAGGAGAAAGACTGTTTTTCTTAGAGGCTCCAGGTGGAAGTGGTAAAACATTTGTATATTCGTGTCTTCTACATATAATCCGAGGAAGAGGTGAGATTGCATTGGCAGGTGCATGGACTGGAATAGCGGCATTACTTTTAGAGGGAGGAACCACGCCTCATCGTTTGTTTGGTCTCCCTGTACCTGTACAGCAATCATCTGTTTCAATGATTAAGGTAAATTCTGAAAAAGCAACTACTTTGAGGGATTCTGCAGTTATAATAATAGATGAAGCATCCATGGTTCCAGCCACTGCTGTTGATTGCATTGATCGTCTATTGAGAGATATCATGAAAAGTAAGGATCATAATCTCTTTAAGGTACCAATGGGAGGTAAAGTAGTACTTTTTGGAGGTGACTTTAGGCAAGTATTACCTGTGGTGCCACTTTCTAGCAAGGTACAGATAATTGAAGAATGCCTCCAGAGAAGTAAAATTTGGAAAAATGTAATTATATTGCATTTGAAAAAAAAAATGCGTGCAAATCAAAATGAAACTACATTTTGTGATTGGCTTTTACGGTTAGGTAATGGAACCTTAGAAAGCAATAGGGCAACATCGGCAATCGACATTCCTGATAATTTTGTTCTCTCTGGTCGTACAATTGTACAACATGTTTATGGCGACTCATTAACTCTAGAAAATATTAAAAACTACTCTAATCAAATAATAGTATGTCCCTTAAACGAACATTGTGACAATTTAAATGAAGAAGTCTTACAAATCATCGAAGGAGACTCCAAAGAATATTACAGTATTGATGAGGTAGTTTCAGAAGACCCTACAGAGAGATTAAACGTACCCATCGAGTTTATAAATTCAATAACACCATCAGGAATGCTACCACACACGTTAGTTTTAAAAGTAGGTTCAATAGTGATGCTCATAAGAACCTTGGATCTGGATTAGTTAATGGAGTACGAATGGTTGTGTTAGGTTTGTCTGAAAAAAGTATAAAACTAGAAGTAATTACTGGAGTAGGAAAAGGGAACATAATTTTTATGCCAAAAATAAAACTAATATCTACAGATCCTAATATGCCCTTTAAGTTTACAAGGATTCAATTCCCATTGCGATTAGCTTTTGCTATTACTATAAATAAAGCGCAAGGCCAAACTTTTACAAAAGTTGGTATTTATTTGAAGAGACCAGTGTTTGCACATGGTCAACTTTATGTTGCCTTCAGCCGGGTAAAGCGGCCAGATGACGTTAAAATCATAATACATCCAAGTAAAGATCAAGGAAGCGACCAAAATGGACAGTATACAATAAATGTTGTTTACAGAGAGATTTTGTTGTCATAATATTAGAAGTTTAAAATTTTGAAGATGACATTAACATTGCGTTTTT
Source organism: Philaenus spumarius (assembly GCA_018207615.1). Taxonomy (NCBI): domain Eukaryota; kingdom Metazoa; phylum Arthropoda; class Insecta; order Hemiptera; family Aphrophoridae; genus Philaenus; species Philaenus spumarius. Next base: position 13,248 of record JAGFPH010010143.1, read on the forward strand.
CTAAGTTCATTTTTAATATATTCAAAGACATTTACATATTTATTTAATATCCATGAAGAATATTGAAAAAATTTCGTTAGTTGTCTTACCATTAAAATGTTTTAATAGATCCAAATACATTTATTTACATATTTAGTTAATGTTCATAAAGAGTACTGAAAAAATGTTTCCTTAGTTGTCTTACCATTAAAATGTTTAGATAATAAACCGCTTGCACAGTGCTTTCAAATTTTAGTTTTAAACATAGCAGACATCAAAATAAATTACGCAGGTATGTAAGAATTATTGTGCCTATTATATTCACAAATTTTTAATGATAATTTAAGGTACGGTGAATCATGAGACTAACAATTTACTTAATAAAATTACTACAATATATAGGGGCAATTGCCCCTACAAGCCACTAGTTTAAGTTAAATTTTGTGATGTTATTATAGAAAGTGAACAAAAAATCACAGTCAGTGATTAATTGATACACAACAGAAATACACAATTTAAAAAAAAACAGACTTTATCCAGGCTTATGCTGACGGGAATTTTTGGCCTAAATGTGTAAAATTATAAGGATTATTATAGTCTAGTGTAGTAGGCTACCTTTTCAGTAATTAATAAATCAACATACCTTAATTTTCAGTCAATAGTAGTACTTGTTTTTCAAAGTATGGCTACATGTTTCGCTGCTACAGGCAGCATCATCAGGCCAGCCAACAGCACTAATACTAGTCCATTGTTTAAATAAACATCACATACATAACAACACAATAAACATAAATAATTGTGCAGATATGGCACTTGTCAAAAATTAAAATTATTTCTGTTCACAATACTTAGGCCACATGTTTCTTCACTGAGTTGTAGGCTACTGGGAGACTGCTACCTCAGGTATTCCTTATCAGATTTGTACCTTTGGTCTTATTCTGAAGTTCAAAAATTAAGTCATATACACAATTGGAAGTGAAATTTAATTTATCATTTAAAATGTTTGAAGGATTAAACTTTTGGTGCTTATAAATTTCCAATTCTTCCATTATGTTCAATTTGTGTCCTTTTCTCATTTTGTGCAATATGGTCAAGTTATTCTGTATATTGGTGTAATTGTGGCGGCTATCTATTAGATGTTCTGCATATGACGAATGGATTGAATCTATATTTCTGCTATTGGGTAAATGTTTCTTAAAGCGAGTTTTAAAAGATCTGAGACCTGTCTGACCGATGTATTGTTTCTCACAATCATCACAGTGGAGTTTGTATACGCCTCCATCTAACCTACTTATCTTGGTTAGGTTTAGGGTGTTTTAAAAACGCTGTAGACTGTTAATGGTTCTGTGTGAGATACAGTATCCGAGTTTTTTAAATATGTTGCGGGTTTGTTTTTCGAATGGTGGTGTATAATTCATTGTAATATATTTCATTTTACTCTTGTTACTACCATTCACTTCTTTGTTGATCGGAGAAGCCCTAAGTTGTTTCCGTTTCTTCTTTATTTTATGGATGCATTTGTCGAGTGCAGGGCCGAGGGCCAGTTGCCTAAAAACTTTGACGAGGGTAATTTGACAGCCAGAGGCTTGGCGGAGCGAGGGCCAGCCGGCTGGGGATCAGTGACCTGTTCTACTGTGCGGTGGGTGTGGGGGTGGGAAGGTTTTAACTATCTTTTATGTATTCCGATAACAGTATGATTATAATATTTATATAATTATAATATTTCGTCTTATTATCACTTTATATAATTAGAATTAAAAAAAAACTAGAGGACTTACCTAAACTGTTTAGTCACGGTATTTTGCCGATAACAGTATGATTATAATATTTGTATAATTATAATATTTCGTCGTATTATCACTTTATATAATTATAATTAAAAAAAACCTAACCTAACCTAACCTAACCTAAAACTCTTCTATAGGAATTAGTTTAGAGTCGTACTCTATGCATTTAATCTTACCCCTCCCCTGAATCACTTCCGCTCTGGGGAGTCGACTGGCCCTCGGCCCTACCTGGCTGTTTTGACAGTTTATGACCCCCACGGCAATAGATCGGCTGGCCCTCACTCCGTTTTCCGCATTTGTCAACTATGGGAGAGTTATAGCCGTTACATTGTGCTATGTATTTTATTACTTTGATTTCAACAGTAAAATCATTATGTTCCATTGGGACGTTCAAGGCTCTATATACCATGCTGTTGTATGCCGCCATTTTGTGTGACTCTGGATGTCTGGATGAAGCGTGTATGGTGTGATTAGTCTGGGTAGGCTTCCTGTAGATCTTGAAACGGTGTTTGATATCTATTTTACTAATGTTTAGGTCTAGGTAATTTATATTGCTGTCAATTTCTATTTCACTTGTGAACTTGAGAGAAGGGTATTATTGAGGTATTTGTTAAAGTTTGTTAACTGTCTTGACGCGCCATTAAAAAGACATAGTACCTATGTCATCTACATACCTGTGGTAGTAGATAATATTTTTCTTTAATTTGTTTTTTGCATTCATTATGTTTTCATTTTCTATGTGGTTGAGGAAGATTTCAGCCATGATCCCTGATAAAGGCGAACCCATGGCTAGTCCGTTATTCTGAATATAAATATTATTATTAAATGAAAAATAATCCCAGTTCAACTCAGTGAAGACTGTTCACAGCCTAAGTATTGTGAACAGAAACTATTTTAATTTTTGACAAGTGCCATACCCTGCACAATTATTTATGTGTATTGTGTTGTTATGTATGTGATGTTTATGTAAACAATGGACTACTAGTATTAGTGTTGTTGGCTGGCCTGATGATGCTGCCTGTGGCAGCGAAACATGTAGCCATACTTTGAAAAACAAGTACTACTATTGACTGGAAATTAAGGTATGTTGATTGATTAAATTAGTTCTAAAGCTAAACAATGAATAATTAATAAATATTAAATTTAACGTGCCTAGCCTCGTTGAACAAGTTTTTGTATTTTCAAGTAGGCTATGTCAATGTGATGTGTTTTACAAATTTGGAGTTTGTAACTTAGGCCTACTTTGTTTCTTAGATACAAAATGTAATTCGTAAAAAAACCCTAAGCCAACACAATTGCAAGAAAAAAAACAAAAACAAAAATAGACTCAAGTTCTCTAACTTACAGTCTTTAGTCACATTATGTTTACCTGTATACAACATTTAACAGTAGAATGTAAAACAAAGTCGTTGTCTGCAAAAATATCAGCCGAGGGTCATATAGTAGTCTAAATTTACCGAGGGCCGTATGATAAATTTACCGAGAGTCGTATAGTGAATTTACGCCAAAAATACAGACAGACGGAAAACTAAGCACTTTAGGTTACATCTTCATAGAAACTTTTTTCTTTGTTTTTGCATGGTTAAAACCACATTACCATAAATTTTTTTTGGCCTACCATAATTTTAAATCATTCTGTATATTAAATGTACCACAACATCACTATTTTTTGGGGTAACATAGTTTTAGAGCTGTTCTGAACATACGCGGATTAGTACCGTACTAGGGGAGACCCCTGCGTGCTCCGCACGCCAACCCCCGGTGCGACCTTCTAAAAACATATGTTATGTTTTATTTATAATAAAAGTGTAGGATTAATAATAACCTCAAAACTAAGATGGTAAATAATGTTAAATGTTCAAATCAAATTATTTCTTATATTTTATAACAGCAGTAATAATAAAGGTTAAAAGAACCAGTAAGGCTCAGGTCTACACTTAATCAAAAACCTAATAAAAAAGTTATAAATAATAACCTCAAAACTAAGATGGTAAATAATGTTAAATGTTCAAAACAAATTAGTTCGTAAATTTTATAATTTGAATAAATAATTAATTTCCTCCCTTATAAAAATCAATATTTACTTCCACAAAGCAGCTGTATTAGTTAGTTTCATATTATAAACAGCTGTTTTGTATTAAAATGTTTTTATAACCTTCTGAATACTGTAATCATCGTTATTTACATCCACGAAATCAGCTGGATTAGTTTGTTTCTTATTATAAACAGCTGTTTTGTATAGAAATGGTTTTTAAATATTTTCCATGTTAATCTTATGGGGAAAACCTGACCTTTGAGATTAGCTCACGCCATTAAGGATAAGAATTTTTTACATCTAAAACCTTATTGCAAAACTACGAAATGAGAAGCATTTTTTGAAACCTCAAACATTAAAATTGGTCCAGAAATAAGGGAGGAGTTGTGTTTACAAAAAACGGCTTCACGTATTATATATAAGGACACTTTAAAACTATCCCAAATTGCATTGCGATACTTTTATTCGCATGGGTTAAAATCTTCTTCGACAGACGTAGGAGCGATCCTAAAAGGTTTCCATTATTCCTTTTCCATGTATGGAACGCCAAAATCCGTATCCCGTACAGTTCCTCCAAGTTCCATTAAAGTTTTTTTTCTTTCCTGTTATATATCGTTTCTTGAAACCGATAAAATTTTTCTTAACTTTAGATCAAATAAATTCCGTTTTATTGTTTCTTGAAATGTCTTTATAGAGAAAAGAAATTACATCACGCGCTCTAAATAGCTTCCCATCGTATGAATGTAGCTGAGGCGGCTATAATCTATGTTCTACCCATTCTGAGAACGGATTCACTATTGATTGTTTTTTAACATATTGTAAACGTAGTTTTTTTACGTATGACTATAGAGTGTGATTTAAAGTGTTTTAGGACCGGTCTCAAGTGCGTTGGTGTGAGGGAGCATCGACGCATTGTTGCCATGTGATAGTTACTGATCAAGCAATTATTTACCTGTTTGCAATGACTTACAAATGATAGGCAATTTAACAGAAATCTGGCAACACGGGGTGCATCGGTTGCTATGACAAACTGCCCTTTCCTGATTAGCGCGCGGCTCTACTCCCCACTACGGTCGCGTGGTTCTCAATCCTAAAGTAGTTTGAATCAAAGCATAGAGGGCTTCGCCCCCTTCCCGCTACACTCACCGACCA
>JAGFPH010010143.1:18300-42113 GCA_018207615.1 Philaenus spumarius
TACCGTTAGTTTTAGTCACTCGAGAACGGGAATTGATTTGTATTCCCGAAACGTCGTGTTTGATTATTTAACACACAAATGATGGCAAATGTCCGAACAAGTAATTATAATAAAATTACGTTTATTTATTTACGTTGGCTTAATTTGACAACAGTTTATAACGATTTACAACGCTTTACGTTGATTTAATTTGGTTGATTTGCGTGATAGATTACACTTGCACTTGCACATAGAACGTAAAACATTTAAACAACAGCTGACATGTTAGTTATACAGATTGTTAACAGATGGCACCTTTCATTAGGAACCTATGAAGTATAATATAAATTTGTTTAAATCAATTTTGTTTAATGAAAACATGAATTTTAAGCTGTTTGTCTATTTTTCGTCAATAGCGGGGAACATTAGCTTTAAAATATTGCTTGAATAAATAATTTTGATGAAGAATTAACGGAACTGTCGCTTAGCGACAAAAAAAACACATTTGAGAAATAATTTATAAGGATTCGATCACTCAGCCGAACCGCTGGCGTGAGTTGAGCTAATTTACAAAATATAGTTTACATGTATTAGAGTTTCACTACATATTTAGGAAATTGGTGCAGTCACGAATACGCTGAATAGCTGCCTGCGTGTACGAAATATATTAGTAGAATTTGTATACACCTCAGCCTCCAGTCTCGGCTCAAGCGCAGCCTCGTTCGAAAAGATTTTTTTTTAATTTTCCATAGTGCCTTTTTACTGCTTTGTAATAATGTTTATTACTAGTACTTACGTCAAGTAGCAATCTTGAGTTTAGTATATTTTAATACTTTATTACAGCTGTTTCGGTATAACATATACCATCATCAGATGAATAAACACATACACACATAACACTGACACACATTACACATAAATAAATATAACATAAAAGTTCAGGTACTGCAGTAAAAGTCAAAAAAATATTAAAAAACTGACTTCCTGATATGACCACATCTTACTAGTGTGGAGGTCAACTATTCACTGTGACTTTTATAAGGTTGGTCTTATTGACATGCTATAGTTCACAATCTTAGACATTCTTATCTAATGTAGCAAGAGTGTCATATAGGCAGTTAGATGCAAAGTTCAATTTATCATTTAATAAACTACCTGGGTTGGTTTTGAATTGTTTATATACCTGGTATTCTTCCAATACGTCCATAGTCCTGCCCTTATTTAGAATATTTATAATGCCCATATATGTATGGCCGCTTTTCACAGTTATGTGCACAGAGCACTCTCAATACCCATGAACACAGCAGACCTCAATAATGAACTTAATATAATTAATTAATTAATTAAACAAATAGCAATAGTTAATGGTTACAAAGCTAATATTGTGGATAGCTGTGTTCGAAAACATAAACTGAGAACCTTAAAAAAACAAAAACCCTTAAACACAGCACAAATTCCACCCAAACCAAAATTTGTGTCCATGAAGTATAGCAGCTACCTCGAACATCCTATCCGTAACCTTTTTAGAGAAATAGGATATAAAATAGCACACCGAACTTCTGGGAGCCTAAACCACATTTTTAATTCCAACTTCAACAAAGTCCCCAACGATCCATTTACAAAATGTGGTGTATACAAATTACATTGTGACAACTGCAATAAACAATATATTGGTCAAACTGGAGGGAACTTTAGAACCAGGTTTAAAGAACATTTACCGCATAATAACCGATTAAAAATAACCTCTAATTATGCCGAACACCTGATAGACAACGACCATAAATACACCGACATCGCTAGCAATATGGAAATTATACATATTCTAAATAAGGGCAGGACTATGGACGTATTGGAAGAATACCAGATATATAAACAATTCAAAACCAACCCAGATAGTTTATTAAATGATAAATTTAACTTTGCATCTAACTGCCTATATGACACTCCTGCTACATTAGATAAGAATGTCTAAGATTGTGGACTATGGCATGTCAATAAGACCAACCTTATAAAGTCACAGTGAATAGTTGGAGTCTAGGACCGAGGGCCAGTTGCCTAAAACTTTGACGAGGGTAATTTGACAGCCAGAGGCTTGGCGGAGCGAGGGCCAGCCGGCTAAGGATCAGTGACCTGTTCTACTGTGCGGTGGGTGTGCGGGTGGAAAGGTTTTAATTATCGTTTATGTATTCCGATAACAGTATGATTATAATATTTATATAATTATAATATTTCGTCGTATTATCACGTTATATAATTAGAATTAAAAAAAACTAGAGGACTTACCTAAACTGTTTAGTCACAGTATTTTGCCGATAACAGTATGATTATAATATTTGTATAATTATAATATTTCGTCGTATTATCACTTTATATAATTAGAATAAAAAAAAAACTAGAGGACTTACCTAAACTGTTTAGTCACAGTATTTTGCCGATAACAGTATGAGTATAATATTTGTATAATTATAATATTTCGTTGTATTATCACTTTATATAATTAGAATTAAAAAAAAACTAGAGGACTTACCTAAACTGTTTAGTCGTAGTATTTTGCCAATAACAGTATGATTAGCCTATAATATTTGTATAATTATTAACCTTAAAAACTCTTCTATAGAAATTAGTTTAGAGTCGTACTCTATGCATTTAATCTTACCCCTCCCCTGAATCACTTCCGCTCTGGGGAGTCGACTGGCCCTCGGCCCTACCTGGCTGTTTTGACAGTTTTATGACCCCCACGGCAAAAGATCGGCTGGCCCTCGCTCCGTTTTCCGAATAGTTGACCTCCACACTAATAAGATGTGGTCATATCAGGAAATCAGTTTTTTAATATTTTTTGACTTGTACTGCAATACCTGAACTTTTATGTTATATTTATTTATGTGTAATGTGTGTCAGTGTTATGTGTGTATGTGTTTATTCATCTGATGATGGCATATGTTATACCGAAACAGCTGTAATAAAGCATTAAAATATACTAAACTCAAGATTGCTACTTGACGTAAGTACTAGTAATAAAGATTTTTTTTTTCTTGAATGTTTTTGTTAGGTTTTCAAGATATTTTGCATGACAAATTTTAAACGGCCGCCATTTATAAAATATACGAAAAAGTTTTTTGTACATGAGTAAAAGACGTCATACAAAATATGTAGGCTTTCTAAAATATGCGTTGAATATATTTCCTACTTCCAATGATATTAACTATTATGATCTATATATTAATTTGAAAAGATTTTTTGTAATCCGAGTGAGATCTCGAGTTTTACTGGACCGATATACACGCAATTGGTACCAAATTAAAGGTAATTGCCTGTATATTCGCCCATTTTGCTTGGATTTCAGCTATTACCCCACTAAACTTTCTAAAAACGGAAATTAAAATCCCTTACGGCAATTTAACATGGGGTAAAATTTTAAGCCTATTCCGAATGATATCTGGAATTCTATTGGACCGATTGACATGCGTTTTGTGTTGAATGAACGGTAATTAACTCTATATTTGCCCATTTGCCTTAAAATTTTACTATTCCTTAATTTAATATTTTAAAAATAGAATTTAAAATATTTTCTATTCATTAACATTGTTTTTACTGATCAACTGAATTTAGCACAGATCAGCTGATTATAACAGCACATTATGTTGTATTATCATCTGGAGTCCTATTGGAGTTCTATCTATAATAGCACAGATCAGCTGATTATAACAGCATTGGTTTTATTATCATAACATGTTTTTTTTATGTTGTAATTTACTTTATTGAAGTACGTTATGTTTATTTTTTCTGTTGCAGTAATGATATGGGATAACTACCCTTCAAATTAAATAATAATTAAAATGGGATAGATACCCATATAAAATCGCATTACCATTAAACACCCATAATTTGTATACGATCTCTGCCACCCCTGCCTTGATCATAATAATCTTATTTTAACCACAAGTAACTTCAAAATTATTGTTTCAATACACTCACTAAATTGTGTTTGTTAATTTAATCTAAGTGTTTATTTATATTCTAAAATCTAACAATAGCGAAGCATTTAAGTCAAGTGGCTCTAGATCGGGTTATTTTCAAGATAACAAGCTGAGACTCAGCATAAATGTTTAAAATATATAGTTTAACCTCTATGTCAAGTTTCAATTCGATATATCAAAATTCAGCCAATTTAAAATGAGCCAACGCTTCATATATGAATGAGATGTCCCCTTTTAGTGATTTCCCCTGCTCCAAAATACATGTACCTGCATTATCGATTTTTTTCCAGACAAACCATTGCTCAGACGAAAGAAATACATGTGACCTTTTTTATTGAAAAATACTTTCCCTACCCGGTAGTAGTTATTACTTTTATTTATCTTTATCCCAGCTCGAAATATTAAGGAATATCGGGGGAAAATGTTAATCGATTTTATTTTTCGACTTTGGGAAATCGATAGACTGGTAAACTTTTTTTTATGTTAATCTACATTCTTTAATGTACTTATAAAAAAAATTCAGCCGTATTGCTAATTACTGGTAGTTGTAACCTATACCGACTGGGCTATTGGCAAATTTTGAACATTAATTTAAACGTTAGTTTAAACAACGATAGTATAAGAATATTGCAGACGGTAAGTTCATATACTTATTAATACGCTTTTTCTAAGCTCATATGGTTATTCACACATTACCAAAACTTAAACATTATGCCGTATTTACTGCAAATTACTGGAACTTTTGGTCTAATATTACCCCTACCGACTGGCCTATAAAACAATTATTGCATTTTGATTATATCCGTAAAAACTCAAAAAATTTACATTTTAATCAAAAATGCCAAGACGCTTTTTTTTGCCCTTTTAATTCGCTATCGGATGGTGTAAGTGATAAAACAGTCGGATGAAGGATACTAGTTGAGTTATGTATAATAATTGGTTTTTTCAACCCATCACCATCGTATACCAACTATATATTGTGTGTACATTTGCTGTCATTATCTTTAACTTTATCTTTTATCCTTCAACCGGTTGTTTCGACAGTTACGCCATCCGATAGGAAATCAAAAGGGTTACAAAAATGGGTGTATTGACATTCTTTGTTAAAATGTACCGTTTTTGAGTAATTTAGTTTTGAATTTTACCAAAAAAACCGTCATTTTGAAAATCATGATTGGATTTAATAGTTTTTATCTTGAGATACGTCATTGTTATGTTAAACTGCATGACAAGTTTGAACTCAGTCAAACCGTTCTCTAGATATGAATTATTTGTACAAAAAACAAAATGGCGGATATCTGAAAAAAGAAGCGTTTTCGGACGTATGTTTATATGAACTTTTGTATGGGGAATGATATTCCAAAGTACTGAAAGGTTTTTCTTACACCCTGTATATGTCTTCGCACTCTTAACGGCCGCACTTTTAAGTCTGATTTGGTCCACATAAGGTAAACATGTTCATTTTTGAGTCTCTCTGACGAGTTCGTTACAAAAAACTCCAACAAGTGACAATTTGTTAAGATTCTTGTATTAGAATAAACTGTTTTTGTTTTATCCGAAACATATATTTAGTAGAACCTTCTAAAGACATATGTTATGTTTATTTATAATAAAGCTGTAGGATTAATAATAACCCCAAAACTAAGATGTTAAACAATCAAAATCGTTAAACATTTAAATCATGTTAAATGTTCAAATCAAATTATTTCGTATATTTTATAACAACAGTTATAATAAAGGTTAAAAGAACCAGTAAGGCTCAGGTGTACACTTAATCAAAACCCTAACCAAAAAGTTACTCACTATCAATTACCGTATATTATCAATAAATAAGTCTACTATATGTCTTATTTATTTTTAATTAGGATGTAACATAGTTTTTTCTTATTTTTAAATTCCTTAACGCAAGTTTTTATTGGTTTCTGTGTGTTGAAACATGTGTTGGTTCAGCTTAGGTCTAATTAACTTAAAAAATTATTTTGTACTAAAAGCTGGACATCCGAATCGACCGTATTATCTGTTATTTAAAAAAAATCATTATTTACTTCCACGAAATCAGCTGGATTAGTATAAACAGCTGTTTTGTATAGAAATGGTTTTTAAATTCCTTCCATGTTAATCTAGTGGGGAAAATCCAACCTTTGAGATTAGCTCACGCCATTAAGGATAAGAATGTTTGACATCTAAAACCTTATTGCAAAACTTCGAAATGAGAAGATTGTTTTGACAACTCAAACATTAAATTTGGTCCAGAAATAAGGGAGGAGTTGTGTTCACAAAAAACTGCTTCACGTATTATATACAGGGTAGTTATAAAGTCACTCCCCCCCCCCCTTTTAACTTTTGTGTTTGTTAAAACAAACAAATATCCTTTGGGGTACGACACTAACTTAGCCCAAAGTATCTTTTGAAGCAATCGGAAATTTTGAGTGTCCCCAAAAAATGGGGGATTTTGGGGGCAACTCAAAATGTTTGAATGGGAAGTACGGCCATGTGGTACCTCATTTTAAAGGTATATTTAAGAATAGGAAAATGACATAAATAAAATAAAAATCGGACCACCCAAAACAAAATGGCGGCCCTAAACGCGTTGAAATAAATCGACATAAAGTTGCTAATATCTCGAAAAGGAAGAGTTTTTAGGAAAGGTTTCAAGAGACAAAAAATGTTTATTTCATAGTGCTTGACCTAAATAATTGATTTCAAATCGATTTCGTAAATTTTATTTTTTACAACATTTTCTAAGATTTAGGAGTCGACTAAAAATTTACGAAATCGATTTGGAAGCAATATTTTAGATCAAGCTCGTTGAAATAAACATTTTTTGCGTCTTGAAATTTTTTCTAAAAACTCTTCCTTTTCGAGATATTAGCAACTTTATGTCGATTTATTTCAACACGTTTAGGACCGCCATTTTGTTTTGGATGGTACGATTTTTATTTTCATCATGTCATTTCCCTAGTCTTTAATAGACCTTTAAAATGAGGTATCACATGACCGTACTTCCCGTTTAAAAAATTTTCAATTGCCCCCAAAATCCCCCATTTTTAGGGGACACTCAAAATTTCCGAATGCTTCAAAAGATACTTTGAGTTAAGTTAGTATCGTTCCCCAAAGGATATTTGTTTGTTTTAACAAACACAAAAGTTAAAGGTGGAGGGTGGGACACACCTGGTATAAGGATTCTGCACCTTTTGTTTTTTCCACGACCTTATAGCCCGTGTGGTTCTCCCAAAATTGATAAAAACGTAAAATACCATAAAAGCACTCAGTATGTTTTACCTCTGCGAGAGCGGAACGAAGCAGCGCGTGAGTCGCGGTTTGAGGCTGAGGTGGATTCAAATTCTACTAATATATTTCGTACACGCAGGCAGCTATTCAGAGGCCTCTTCAGTAGACCAGCTTACCAAATAGTTGGTTGAAACCCTAAATCGTACAAACTCAATTTTGTAAATTCGCTCAACTCACGTCAGCGTGATCGAATTATTTAAGATTGTTGTTATTTACCACTTGTTGGTGTCACCATTGTATTTGGATAACCTAATAGAACTCCGATCCAATGCAATATTTCAATCCACTGGAAATTCGACGATAGTGGCGCTATCTATTGGGGAAACGTTTAAACTCTATGTTTATTGCTAATCACTGTCAATAGAATTTAATAGGATTTTTTTACAATAGGCAAAAAAATTACAGAAATCCAATTAATCAAAGTGTAATTAAACGTGTGTTACAACCGATAAAAATCATTAACAGCTGGCAATAACCAAGCAATCATTAAGACTGTGATTATGCGCTGGCAGATACTTTAGTTTCTGTTCGTAGTATCTTCAAGCATAACCTTATTCTTAAAACAGACAGTAAAAGGCTTTAGCTTTTACTTGCTAGCGCTTGCATGAGCATTTCTATTTTAAAAAATTTCTACGAGAAAGATGAGCTATGCAGAGACCCTTATGGTGGGTTCTAAGGTAGGGAGCACTAAATGAGCACCAATCATGGTGCCCAGAACACGTTTTGGAGGGCAATTAAAAATTGTATATATGTGTTAGCACTCTAACAGCTGCATTTTAAGTCCGATTTGTTCCAAATTTGGTACACACGTTGGTTGTCTACGTCGTTCGGACGAGTTTGTTCGCCAAAAAATCCAACAACCGAAAGCGCATTGTTTGACCGAAAGTAAGATTTTTACGATTTTTACAGAGAATGAAACGTTTTTCACATTGTTATCTAAAAAAAAAAAATGTAGGATATTATTCTGCACATTTTGTTTTTTTTTACACGACCTTACAGCTCGCTCGGTTCCCCCAAAATCGATCAAAACATGAAATACCGTAAAAGTATCCCGTTCCCACGTGGAAGATTTTAAAGAGGCCGACGGCCGAACCTGTACGCTGCGAGCGAAGCGTAGCAGTCCATAATCTGATGGCACAATGTTGAGGTGCAAACGTCGTTCCGAAGGAGCGCATGAGTTGACGCTCATGCGCTTAGGTGCAAACAAATTGTACTAATATATTTCATACACATCCAGGTTTTAGTTGTCAACATTAAATCATAACAAAATTTAAGCTAACATAAAATAATAGTAATAACATTTGTAACAAAGAAACATAACGTACACAAAAACTCAGTAATTGTAAGAAAAACAATATTTTTCTGTAAATTTTAAGCCAATAGAGAAATGAAATAAACGGTATCAGTTAACTGACACAAACTTTCTCCCAACTTACTGTAGTCAAAGTAATATTGTTTTTAATCATTTTATTTACTACTTTTTAGAACAAAACAAAAAAATAATATTCTACCTACGTCAATTGTATAAAAAAATTATTGTCCCAGGCGGGATTCGATCGCGCGACCTTTGAATTACTGGCCGTCCTCGCTACCGTTGTGCTACCCCGTGCGGCCGCTGCCGCGATGCTAGATTGACAACAAAAACTTGTTTATTTTTAAACATTTCCCCATAGTTATAAAACGCCGAAATTTTGATAAAAGCGGGTGGTGTCATTTTGTTTGGCATCTTAAGCACTATAAATACTGAAAATTTGATCAAAATCGTTAGAGCCGTTTTTGAGAAATTTGCATTTTTGTCGTTTTTTATGGGTTTTTAGGGGTAAATTACCCTTAAAAATTAAAAATTCCAAAAATGAAAAAATCGCCTGGAGATATTAGGGTTTAGTATCTACATACCAAATTTCATGAAAATCGGACCAATAGTGTCCTCTCGGGTCGTGTATACATACAGACAGACTGACAGACAGACACCACTCTAAAAACAGTTTTTTGGGTTCAGGGAGCACCAAAACAAAAAATTCCACTAAAAATATTTTTGGGTTCAGGGAGCACAAACACAGATAATTGCACTAAACAATTTTTGGGGTTCTGGGAGCACCAAAACAGATAATTCAACTGAAAATTCAAATTCGAACATTTTTACGAAAACAATACTTTCTCCATATACTACGTATAGGGTGGAGAAAGTAAAAAATTCAAATATGAAAGATGTTGATAATTGTAAGGGCTTCAATTTGATATGTAACCCACATTGCAATTTGAAAATTTTTAGATATTGACTTTTTAAACTTCTAAAAGTTGTAAATTTTTAAACCTGCTAAAATTGTTAGAAAACCTACCAAAATGAAGTATTGTTTGAAAAGTCATATCTTTGTCAATGTACTTTAAAAATTGTAGTTGTTAAAAAAAATGTATATGTCAGATGTAAAAAGATATGTAAACTTAAGTTTGTATGATGTTTCGGGCCACCCTGTATTGACGGTGCAAGATAAATGAAAAAATTTTTGTTTTAATGATCAGTGTACCGAGACCTTTAAAATGAGGTACAACACGACCTACCTTTATATTTGAAAATTTCCCAAAAACTAACTCCCACCCCCAGAAAATACCCTTTTGAGGCATTGTGTAGGGTTGAAAACATTTTTCCTGAACTCCTTGTGGTCAAAATAGGGGGTTATCAGTTCAAACTAAATGTCTAAGTATTCTCGTTTCAATGCTATACAAGCCGGCCACCCGCTCTGATACACCCTGTATATTCATAAAGTTACTTCCGGTCAATAATTAGGTATACTTCCGGTAAATTGTTTTGGCTAACTTACCAGTTCAAGCGACTCAGAAAGCCAACGTGTGTACCAAATTTGAACCAAATCGGACTTAAAATTCGGCCGCTAGAGTGCGAACACATATATACATATAGTCTATATATATGATTTTTAATGACACCCCAAAACGTGTTCTGGTGACCATGTCGGTGCTCATTTGCTACTCCCGACCTTGGGTCTTACCATAAGGGCCACTGCAATAGCTCATTTTTCCTATGGAAATTCGATAAAAACAACAACATTTATGTAAGCCTACCTGGGGGGATTTTTAACTCGGTAAATGTTTATAACTATAAGATTATAAAACTGTAGGCCTATTTGTTTAAAAAAAAAATGATTTACATACATTATTATATATCAAAATAAAGACGAAAAATATTATCTTGTAATTGATTTTTATTTCATATTGATATTATATCAAATGTTTTAAAAGTTATTAATATTATAATGCAGAAAGTAATAATCGAATCTGTTTATATGTTATACGAAGATGTAGGCTACGAATGTTTCCGAAGTTGAACGAATTGATGTCTTTTATTTAAATTTGTATAAATGAATATACCGATGATCAAAGGTTGTATTTATATCCATTTTATAACCTCAAAGCAAATCGTACATCGTATTATAACCTGCATTAGTTCTATAACTCATATTTAAAAACATTTACTTCGAAAACATTACATTATTGATTGAAGTTGTAAACATAACCCCAAAGTATTATACTATATACGCTGGATTTGTTTAAGTATTACAGATGATGGGTTTAAACAGCTGTTATATTATATTAATACTCGGCACGTAGGCTAAGTACAATCACTTTTATAGAAGTTGATATTTTATTTTGACTGTCAAACTGAATACTATCGAAAACTATAACAATAAAAAAACAACCAGCTGCTTTTAGGTTTACAGCTGTTTAAAGTAACTAATTATTATGTCGTAGCATCAACATTAAAACAAAATTATCAGCAGTGTTTTGCAAAATTTTTTTGTTATTCGAGAAATTACAAAAGTTAGGTTACGTATGCTTAAATGGTTATATACATAGCAGGGATGCAAATAAAATTATGTAATGATAAATTAAATTTAAATGCGTACTTAAAAACTGTATTAATTATATTATTACAATATTTACTGTCCAGGTTTTAAGAGTGAAACCGTCCTTTAATGTAACTTACTATACAGAGTACATCTTATACTGAACTATAATTTTATATCTGTTTTCAGGTAAATGTCCTTACATCTTTAGGATATGAAACCATTGAACACAAGTTATCAAAAATAAGTATGTCTATTGGTTTTGTTAGAGTTATAACGCTTGCTTCCGTGGTTGTTCTAAGTGGATTCGCTACAGTTCAAAAAGAAAAGGTACAATACTAGTTAACAATACAAATAGTATGATAAGACAAGCTATGGTATTACAAAATGCTAATCCATTGATTTATTGGCGCATTGTTTAAAGGTTTGATTGTTTTTTTACCCTTTAGTTTTTCTCTAATAGCGTTCATGATGCAATTGAGTGCGTAATAGATCGTCAATTTAAGGCAAATTCACAGTACGCGTGCCGTGCCGTCAAGTTTATGTATGGTATTTTGTCGTATTCGCGCTTTCTATTAGACATGCCATGCCATTGCCGACCTCATTAGCGAATTTCCATAGGAAAAATGAGCTATTGCAGTGGTCTTTATGTTAAGAGCCAAGGTCGGGAATAGCAAATGAGCATCGATCATGGTCCCCAGTTTAGGGGTGTCATTAAAAATCATCTATATTAAGTCATTTTAAGTCCGATTTGGTTCAAATTTGGTATACATGTTGGTTGCCTACGTCGCTCAGACGAGTTCGTTAGCCAAAAAATCCAACAATCGGAAACTTGTTTTTTGCCCGGAAGTAATTATTTTTTTAGATTTTTCCTACGAGAATGAATTTTTTTTTGCGTTTTTCTACAAATGCAGGATGTTATTCTGCACATTTTGTTTTTTTACGCGACCTTATAGCTCGCTTGGTTTCCCCAAAATCGATCAAAACGTAAAATACCATAGAAGTACCAGGTTCAAAGCCATGTGGTGGATTCTACCGCGGGGTTGGCGTACGAAGCACGCAATGCATTGTGTATTTAAGACACCCCCAATACGGGTGTTAGCGTGCGAAGCACGCAATGCTTTGAGTATTGAAGATACTCCCAATATGCGGAATGGCGTGCAAACCATTTCCCAAATTGTTGGTTGAAACCCTAAAACATAGGCCTATAAACTTAATTTTTGAAATTTGCTCAACTCACGTCAGCGGTTCAGCTGCGTGGTCGAATTATTTCTTCTTATATTTTACTTGTTTTTGTTGTTGTTGTTTTTTTTTCAGTGGCTCAATTTAAAACGTATGCAAGTAAGTTTTCTTTTAAGAAATAACAACAGCCTTTTTTAATAAAATAATAAAGAATACAAATAACAACTGCCACTGTTTACGAGACACAAAATCAATTTTTAATTTCGATTCTTTCGGTGATTTTTTTGACAAGAGGTAAACATCGTTAAATTCAACACTACATTATATCTTATACTTCAACATATTCTATTAAACTCATCAAAATTTGTTTAGGAAATTTGTTCTCGGTAGGAAGGGACAAGAAGTTAATCTTGATCTCTGTTTTAGAGTTGCTAATACTCAAATTTTAGGTTAGGCCTAACCAGAAAGTATATTTTAGGCTATTAGTGAGCCCCTGTGAAAAATGACAGGCAGATTAACTAGATACATATCAGAAATACATAATTTAAAAAAAAAAACTATTTAAAAACAACAGACTTTATCTAGGCCTACCCTAACTGTGCTGAGGGGATTTTTAACTCGGTAAATGTGTACAATTATAAGGAGTATAATAAAACTGTAGGCCTATTTGTTAAAAAAATTGCATTTATATAAGTTATTATACATTTAAAAAAAGATACAAATATTATCTTCTAATTGCTTTTTATTTCATATTGATAGATCAAATGATTTAGAAGTTATTAATATTATAGTGAAGAAATTAATAATGGAATAGGTTTATATGTTACACGAAGATGTTCGTATGTTTCCGAAGTTAAACGAATAGCTATTAAATTTGTATAAGGAAATAATATATTGTTGATAAAAGGTTGTATTTATATTCAGATTATAACCTCGAAGCAAATATTATAACGTATTATACATTAGTTCTATAACTCTTATTTAAAAAAAAAAAACTTCACAAGAAGTTATAATGATTGAATTTCTAAATATAACCCCAACGTATAATCTACACTGGCTTTGTTTCAGTATTATAGATGATGGGTGAAATCAGCTGTTATATATGTTACTCACGTACGCACTGAGGACGTACACTCGCTTTTATAGGAGTTGACTAAATATTTGTAAAACTTTGTATATAACTGTATTTATGACTAAATTGTTTTTAATATCAAGTTACAACACTTCAATTATTTTATTTATGGAATTATTTTTGACAAGTACAAAATTATTTACTAATATTAACTATTAAGTACTCCTTTCTAGGGGTTACTTCATTATTTTACCTCGTAATTATTGTGAAGATGAGGGTGACCAGAGATTCACTAGCCAGCCATTCACGGTCCGATTTGTAGGACGACCGAGTTGAACTGCCAGTTGGATGCGTTTCACCACTAACTCTCCAACTTACCATCCAACTTACGATCCAATTCAGTCTTCTTTCCTTGTAAATCGTGGCAGTTGTATCAAAATGTCCAGCAATTACTATATGCAAATAATTGGACTATACAATCCTTATATATAATTCTGTAAGCGAAATTTTAGATTCAAAATTGTTGGAATTTGGTAAATCGGAGGATGATGGGAGGGGTATCAAATTAAAGGTATCGATTCCAAGAACGAGGGAAAAATATAAGTGTTTTCTAAAATTAAAAACTAAGGGGTTTTTGGGGTCCCCGAAAAACGAAAAATCCCCATAAGAAATACATGAGAATTTAAAAACATCTGCTTTGTTTACATTAAAACATTTGGTATTAAATAAATAAATTAAAATTATAAAACAGCTGTTCTGTAGTTTACATTAAAACATTTGATCTGTACTAATATTATAAAGACGTAAAGTTAGTTTTTTTTGTTTGTATGTAGGGGGTAATCTCTGGCACTACAGAACCGATTGAAAAAATAGTTTTACTAATAAAAAGCTACACTATCCCTGAGTAACATAGGCTATAATTAATTTTGATAAAAACCTTTTTTTATTTCAATATTTAAGGTTAAAAATTTCTTAGGTTAGGCCTAGAATGATAAACCAACACATTCATGTACAGTATTTACATTTATTACCATAGCAACCAATTGAATAAAATAACAGATACCATAATATAGCTGGTTGCTCCAATATTTCCATTAACAGCTGATTACAAAATTTGAAACAATTATTTTTCTATTTATAGCTTTTAGGTTAGGGTTTTAAAGTGTAGACCTGAACCTTGCTGGTTCTTTTAACCATTATTATAACTGATGTTATAAAATATACGAAACAATTTTATTTTAACATTTAACAAGTTTAATAACCATCTTAGTTTTGAGGTTATTATTAATCCTACATCTTTATTATAAATAAAACATAACATATGTTTTTGGAAGGTTCCATTGGGGGTTGGCGTGCGGAGCACGCAGGGGTCTCCCCTAGTCCCCTATATTTTGTCAGTATACTTACAATCACCTATATTTTTAAACATAGTAGACAACCGCCTTTATTTTTTTCAGTATAGTAAACAATCACCTGCATTTTTCACTATACTAAACAATCCCCTATATTTTGTCAGTATACTCTTAATCGCAAACATTTTTCAGTATACTAAACAATCAATTAGGCTATAATTGTCAGTATACTAAACAATCACCTACATTTTTTTCAGTATACTAAACAATCACATATATATTTTCAGTATACTAAACAATCACCTATATTTTTCAGTATACTAAACAATCACCTAGATATTTTTTCAGTATACTAAACAATCACCTATATTTTTTCAGTATACCGTACTAAACAATCACCTATATTTTTTCAGTATACTAAACAATCACGTACATTTTTTCAGTATACTAAACAATCACCTGTATTTTGACAGTATACTAAACAATCACCTACATTTTTTCAGTATACTAAACAATCACCTATATTTTTTCAATATATTAAACAATCGCCAATATTTTTAAATATAGTAGACAACTGCCTACATTTTTTCAGTGTAGTAAACATTCACCTATATTTTTCAATAGGTTAAGAAATTATTGTTAAACTATTGCGACGCGAAGATGCTCACAAACATGTCAGTTTGCATAAATTGCATCACCTTGTGTTCACAAACACCTATTCTCCCGGTACAATACAATAAATTCCAAAAAACCTTTATTATCCATTATTATAGAAGTAAAAATGTACACAGTATAGGGGAAAAAGGAAGATCAAACAACAGTAAAATCAAAGTTTAAACGGACGCAATCGGACGATCACCCCACTCACAGTCCGACTCGGTCGGAAGTTGGAAGTCGGATCATCAAAGGTCTGGTCTGGGACTCCGATTTTTCCGATCATCCAACTCGTCGTCCATCAAACCCATTCACGCTCCTACATCGGATCCTACATCGGACATCGGACATTGAATCGGACTACAAATCGGACCGTGAATCTTAAGGAAGGGAAAACTACATTGTGTAGGTTAGGCCTACCTAGCACAATATTAGAAGATTTCAAGATTATATTGAAAACTGAGAATACCGCAAAATCGCGTTATTAGATTATCACTTAATTGAAACTCCACACAGAACCTCTTAGAACAGAAACTTCTTACCAATTATTAAAATACTGCCACTCAGCATTTTTTATTTTTATATAAAATTGTTTTAATGTTTTACGTCAGAAGTGACAACACGGGTACAAAAATAACGTAGAACACTAAAAGAAACTGAAAGAATTTTCCGATTACCGCAAATCAATAAATCTACGTCTAATTGCAATATATTGCCCATAGGCTAGGCTAAGTATTTTAATCAATTACCAATTTAATATCAAACATTTTAATTGTTTCCTTAAAGAGCTTACGCGCTGGCTATTTTATGTAAGTGATGTATTTAAAAAAAGTTTTACTCTTGTTTAATGCGAACTTAATTTTTAATTTGTTTTTGTAGTTCTAATGGCTATGTTATTTATGGAAATATTTTGTTATTTCTTAATGAAAAAGATTGTTTTAATGTGAGTTTAACCTAATAATAAATAGCCTATATTTGTTCAGTGCGAGTTTTGTAACTGTTGTATACTGAACTAATATGGTGTATTTTCTTGTTTTGATATTAAATATTTGACCACAAATACTGGTAACTACGGCCAACTCAATTTCCTGTGGACAAATTTGTATTTCATAAATTTTCATGAATAATATACATTCATTATTCATAATAATATTTATTACAAACCAGTTATGTGTAATAATTGTTGTTCAACCCGGCATCCTGTACCAACCACGGTAAACATAACAATAGTGTATGTACATTTATTTTCATGTCACTATCTTTAACTTAGCTACTATCCTTCATCCGATTGTTTTGACATTTACACAATTGTTTCTTTAAGATAGAACATTATTAGGTTAAACTTCATACCTCTCTAGATATGTAAATAAATATTGAGCTTGACTTGTGAGAAGATATACTTGATAGAATAAACTTAGAACACAAAATCTCACAACTAAAACGTTTATTATCTCAAACGCGTTTCAACTACAAAGTCGCCATCTTCAGTGATGCACGATGTAACAATTCAAAATATACCACAAAATTATTAACAAGCCAAAAGAATCATACATTAATGTGTTTCAACTAAACACGCATGAGTGCGAGAGAGACAGAAGATTGATAGTAAAAATCATTCAGAAACAATCCGACCGACGACATCTAGCGGACGGAATCGCAAGCAACAAATTAACAAGATTCTAAAACACCCGACTTTCGATAACGTTTTACGTAATTAATAATATTTCCAGACCTCGTATCCCTATCTTTCCTATATCAAAATTCATCTAAATTAATCAACCAATCCATCCAAATTATAAGATTAACTCCATCAACAAGCGTTCGACCGAAACTCATTTTTTTAATCCACTCGAAATCAGACCGGCATACTAAAATCTAGGCCATATCAGAAATACAATCATCGATCCTAAGAGAACCAAAATTCAAATCAAAAAATGAAGAACACCATTAGATAGAATGAAAGATTCTTCATCAAAAATGTCTTTGGCAAAATTTTATAGGAAATACCGTTAAGCCATAACAATCCATTGAAAGTCGACGAAACAACGGCAAAAGTTAGATAGAGGAAGACGACATGTTTAAGCCCCGCCCACAGTCATGTGACCGCTTGCAACGCGGAAAACACCAGTTTAAAAGCCAAATGTATAGTTTTAATTGTAAATAGTAGATGTTAGAAAATAATTTGTACAAGGAGCTATTTTGGTATTTTTATGCAATTTTCTTATTTAATCAATTTCTTTTAATTTTATTATTCAATATTAGTTGTAAAACAAAATTATTTCAAAATTTAATCAAAACAACACCAAATAAATACACTACATTTTAAATTACACTTTTCTGTACAATAATCCAAACCCCAGAAGATACGAAATTCATCAGGCCTTATGTACCCATTTCCTGAAGGCCCAAAGCAAGCCACTTTTGATCCCAGGATTTTAATTGTTGAAGAGACGCCTAAGAAGCAAGACCTATGACCAACGCTCTCCAATAAATTGAAGATTATTAGTGTTCAAACTTTGTCTACGTTTAAATAAATAACTTACCTTAACTCAAGTGAAGTGTAATAATAAGAAATAATCATTTAAAGTCCCATAACCAGAAGAAGAAGTTATAAACTGGGTGAGATCTATCCATAGGCCTATAAGTACTTACCTGAATTAACTCTATCTATATTTCAAACCACCCATCAGTGAAAACTTTAATATTACATATTTTGGAAAGACTTTGTAAAATACTTTTATAAGAAGAATTTGTTTGGACCATCAGTATAAATTTAACTTCGATATAATTTCCCTTTTTGATACACCTACATACACATACATTATCACACATTGTACTATTTCCCTTTCCCCTTTTCAATTTTTATCTTTATCTAGAATAACTGTTTTTTAATCATTACTTTTGTTTCAATAAAATAATATTGGGAAAAGTCGGCACTGACCCCCCGAGATACTAAGAGTGTTATAAAGACTATATCGAACATTTGATTTGAATTAACTTGTTTTGTGAATATTGTACATATATATATTAATATTTCTTTCTTTCAATTAAAGAAGTATTAAAATTGTAAACCTATTTTGTGTTTTGAATTGCATTGGTAATCTAATAGTATTATAACTTAGTTCCACAACGTGGGCTATTAAATTTGATAATTTAACTCAAGTGGAGTGTAAAAAAATTTGGCGCCGCAACGTGAAAGCTTTTCCCAATCTTACCATAAATAACTCCTTATTTTAAATAGATATAGAATTGTATAGTAATAGTTGTTGTATATATATTGTTTAAGTTGTGATTTAAATTAATATGGAAAACCAGCCTACATATAACCTTAGGACTAGCATCAGCCTAACTCAAAGGGCTCAAGAGTCAGAAGGCTTGCCTAATTTTCACTCGTCCCGCCGAAATGAAGACGTGATCGCGGATTCATTAGGCGAAACGATGGAAGGGTCGCGGATTCCCGATATAAGCAACCGCCAGATGGAAGACGTGTCTTTAGGAGAACGGAGTTTAAGGGAAGAAATGTTTACCGATCTTATAGGCGAACCAGAGCCGGATAATGTAAATGTTAGAGCAAGTCTTGAGCCAGATACAATAAATCCAACCGACAACGCAACCCCCTCTAGAACTTCAACCCCACCCTTAACGATTGAAGATATGTTTTTTAATATTAGCCAGCAATTCCAATACCTAAACCAGCAAATATTTGGTACGAATCAAGAACTTAAACAAAAAATATTAGATACAAATCAAGAACTTAAACAACAAATTTTAAACACGAACCAACAAATATCTAGTACAAATCAAGAACTTAAACAACAAATTTTAGACGTTAATAACAAATCCACCGAACAATTTAAACAAATTTTAGACGCAAATCAACAATTCAAACAACAATCCGAAAAACAAATTTCACAAGTAGTTACAGAAATGCGAACGCAATATTCTAATCTCAAAGAAGAATTTACTTACGCACAACAACAAACCAAGGCCGAATTCAAATTACAAATTGATCAACATACAGAACATTTAAAATTACATGTTTCGGAAACACAAGAACAAACTAAAGAAGAATGCAAACAATTGGTTGAGAAAAACTACCGCGAAATTACTAATACCTTGCAGGAAGAAAGAGTTCGAATACAAAAAATTGAATTAGAGCAAAACCAACAAATTGACCGGATCGGACAACTCGTTTCAACCAATAATGATCGTGTTGAAAAGTTAGAAAAATTTGTAAAGGAAGACCAAACCCTATCCTCAAAAAACATCCATGTAGTTTGCGGAAGACAATTTGATGGGGCTGCTGATAATAATATACCTAAATTTTATGGGAGAGAACATAACCCCACAGAGATATTGAACAAAATAAAAAAGTTTCATGAGAGAAGGATGACATTTAACCAGGGCAGCGATTCGAATATCCACCTAACCGACAATCTAGACATGTGTTTAGAGGGACATGCATCTAGATGGTTTAGCTTAATTAAAAATAACATCAACTGTTGGGAAGATTTCCAGGAATATTTTGAGAACAAATATTGGAGCCGAGAGATTCAGAGAGGCATTAAATATAAAATGGAGAAAGAGAAATTTAGACCATATGGAACACTGACCCGTGCCGAATACTTCACGGAGCGAGTTATCACGCTAAAGGCTATGAATCCACCCCTATCTGAGGATGAAATTGTTACCTGCCTAGCAGAACACTTCGAAGACATAATCCAAGACGCAAGGAGAGTCCAATGTATTAATGGAATAATGGATTTCATTTCTTTACTCCAAAGGGAAGACGTCAAAGATAGCCAGAAAAGATCCCATCGAGAGCAACGCCCTATATCACCCCTGATGCGAAAATATCCCTCTCAACCACGCGAAACACACTTCAGTCCCCGAACAACTTTCCAATTCACCCCTCCACCAAATTTCCAACCCTCAAAATATCGATTCCAACCCCCAAATAAAAACTATCAAAATCCACCAGCACGTTTTTCACCCCCTCAATCGCCCCGAAACCGAAATTTTAACCCTACCTCTGTCCAACCCTACCGCAACAATTACCCCAATCCCTCAAGACCCCAATTCCAACCCCACAACACGCCTCGATATCAAAATTATCCGACCCCCGAACAAGCAAATGTCTGCCATACAATAGCCGAACAAGTTAAACCCCCAACCCCACTTATTACATGCTCCTCAACGACAAATACGTCAAAAAACTAGAAAGCACAGTAAATGTCCCAGGCCTACAAAAAGATACAATTCATTCCCTCATACCCCAGAAAAAACAAAACGACATTATCCCTGTGCAACAAAAACATCTCGGAAATATTAGGCCAATCCAAGAAACTAAAATTAATCAAAACAACCCCTCTAATAAAATAAATTTCATTAGCACAATGTATTGTGATCGAGAGTTTTTACTCGAAGAAAATCAAACTGAAAAAAGTTTAAATACAAATATCAATCAAATTAAATGTCCTGAAATCACCATCCAAATCGGATCGACGAAAACCTTAGCTTTAATTGACACAGGATCAAACATAACCTGTCTGTCTCAACAATGGTTCATAGATAATAAAGATAAAATCGGAAAATATGAAGAGCTGCCTACAACAAATATACAAATCCACACGGCTGTAGGAACAAAGACCCGCAGAGTATCTAGAATAATTATGATAAGAATGAAGATAGAAGGAGAAGAATTATATGTTAATATGTTAATTGTGCCGAATTTAATTAGAAACATAATATTAGGAATGGACTGGATAGTAAATACAGAGACGGAAATAAACTTTTATACGAAATATATAAATATGAGAATAAATGATAAGCGAATCGTTATAAAGTTTGAGGAGGCAAAGCAAGAAGGAATTCTATGTTATATTATTAAAGAAAACACACCTAATTATGATACAATGAATAAAAATGAAGAATACAACTATGTAAACAAAGATAATCAACAATGCGGCGCAAATAATCTTATCAATATTTTAGATGAACCCACTATAAACAGCACTTTAAAAGAAAATCTTAATCTAGGACCAGAACAAAAATTAGAGTTAACTAAATTATTACTAAATTATAAACATATTTTTTCGGACGCTCCAGGACTTTGCAATAAATACACCCATTCGATCCAAATTATAGAAGACAAAAATTTTAAAAGCCAATTTTACCCGGTACCCCTGATGTACCAAGAAGCAGTAAATAAAGAAATAAAAAGGATGTTAGATTTACGAGTTATCGAACCATCACATAGCAGTTTTATCAACCCTATTATCCCCATAATTAAGAAGGATGGAGAAATACGCCTTTGTCTCGACGCAAGGAAGGCAAATGAAATCACTGTTCCCGATTATGAACAAAATCGGAGCATTAATGAATTATTAGCAAAAGGAGCAGATGGCAAGTGGTTAAGTACGATTGACCTCACCGCCTCCTACTGGCAAATCCCGTTGGCAGAAGAATCACGAAAGTACACTGCTTTTCAGTTTAGAGGACATACCTATCAATATACCGTTACCCCATTTGGAATTTCCACATCGCAAGCCGCCTTAGTTCGTGCCTTAGACGAAGTTTTCGACGATTATATCGAATCTTTTACCATTATTTATATTGATGATATATGTGTCATTTCCCCCGATTTTCAAAGCCATTTATCCCATCTTTCATACATTTTCCAAAAATTAGCCGATGCCAACATGACAATAAAATTTTCTAAGTCCCTTTTCTGCCGAAATTCTGTCCCTTTTCTAGGCTATACGCTAACTTCAACTGGCCTACAAATGAACAACGACAAAATCAAACCTATACTCAATTTTCCAACCCCACGAACCCGCAAACAATTAAAATCTTTTCTTGGCTGCATAAATTATTACAATAAATTCTTAAATAAATATTCCGAAACCATACAACCCCTTCTGCGCCTAACTTCAAAGAAAATTAAATTTAATTGGACCCACTCAGATGATGAAACTTTTAACAAAATAAAAGCAATGTTCCTGCGCACCCAAATTTTACACCACCCTAATCCTCGACAACCCTTTTATTTACAAACCGACGCCTCAGACGTCGCCATTGGAGGACATCTTTATCAAATTAACGAAGAGGGAGAGAAGAAAGCAATTGTATTTTTATCTAGATCGTTACAAGCGACCGAACAACGGTACACCACTACCGAAAAGGAATTACTAGCTATAATATATTGTCTGCAAAAAACTAGATACATTACCTACGGGACAGATTTAACTATACTCACAGACAATCACGCCCTTACATTTCTAAGAACTTGTAAACTTCTAAGCGCTCGCTTGACGCGATGGATTCTAGCACTCCAAGACTACACTTTTAAAATACAACATTGTAAAGGAAGCGAAAATTGCACGGCCGATGCCCTAAGTCGAAT
The DNA here is from genome assembly GCA_018207615.1 of Philaenus spumarius. Taxonomy (NCBI): domain Eukaryota; kingdom Metazoa; phylum Arthropoda; class Insecta; order Hemiptera; family Aphrophoridae; genus Philaenus; species Philaenus spumarius. The sequence goes on from JAGFPH010010143.1 coordinate 41,073, forward strand.
ACCTCCGACCGACGATATAAATTCCTCGGAAGATTAATCCAAATTAATTATGGCCTACATTGAAAGGACCCAAGACCCCCGTTTGTTAATCGAATTACGCAACATGTCCAGTCATCAACATGCAGATCCAAATTTATTCGAAATTATACAATCCCTCCAGGAATCAGAACAAATCGATAATAACATCATAGAAAATAAACCTTATAAAATATACGATAATATACTTTACCAGCAATTAAATTCAAGATGGCTAATCAATGTCCCTGAGAAGTTAATAAATAGATTAATCTGGGAATACCATATCTACTATTTACATTGTGGCGCTAAAAAATGTTTCGACATTCTACGCGAAAATTTTATATTTAAAAACATGGGACGACGCATTCGCACGACACTCGCTACATGCGATATATGCCAAAAATGCAAAAGCAACCCCCACCCCTCTATAGGAGTATCTACAGGCATAACATGCACAGAGAAAAATTACCACCTTGCAGTCGACATTATAGGACCCCTTCCGACAAGTATTGGCAGAGTCAAATATATATTCATCGTCCTAGACATATTCACTAAATTCGTCAAACTATATACTATGAGATGCGCGAATACGAAAACTATTTTACAGAAGCTTACACAACTACATTTCCCTATATTCGGCATACCAAAAAATATACAGAGCGACAATGGTACGCAATTTCGAAGTCAAAAATGGAAAACTACCCTAGAAAACCTTGGAATTAAATTAATATTCAACCCGTATTACCACCCAAAAACTAATATGGCCGAGCGTCCAATACGCGAAGTCAAGAGGTGCCTACGAACATATTGTTCAAGAAAACACAAAAACTGGGCCAATTATATACCTGACATTAACGACATGCTCAACGAAGTTTATCACGAAACTACAGGATATACGCCTAATGAATTACAATTAGGAAAGAAAAATATACGATTTTGGGAGCCCTATTTAAATAACTGTTTCAACAATGATGTACCAACCGACGTAAAATTAATTCTGGCGAAAAAACGTATCCAAATTAA